>CM067367.1:16204406-16224406 GCA_034401795.1 Chaetoderma sp. LZ-2023a | reverse complement strand
TGTATTGTATTCGGTTTCCTGCCAAAATAGATGCCTAAAATCTTAATGGTATCATTAGACCAATTGATTTCAAGTGGCTGGTCATTCCGCTCTTTCCATGGCCCCAGAAATAATCCTTTGGATTTTCCTTTATTGATTTTCAAACCAGATGCATTTTGGAACTTTTCTAGTACGTGGTTTAAAATTGCAAAATCATTGTTTGAACTGGTAAACACAGTTGTGTCATCAGCATATTGTGACAGCTTAAGTGGTCTTTCTATGCCCCGAATACATATGCCTTGAAAGTTATTATTTTGCCTCAATGCTATGCCAAGTGATTCCATCACAATAACAAATAATAATGGCGATAGGGAACACCCCTGTCTAACCCCACGTTCTAAGACAATTTCTCTGGATAATTGATTGTTCACTAAATAGCTACTCTTGATATCCGTATATAAAATCTTTACCCATTTAATAAAGTTTGAGCCTAACCCAAACGATTGCAAAGAATTAAAAAGAAAATCCCATTCCACACGGTCAAATGCCTTTTCATTGTCCAAGGCAATCACAGCTGAAGGGATGCTATCCTTCTCAACCAATTGTATAAGGTCTCTTATTACCATGGTATTGGTTAGAATTGTCCTCCTGGGTACAGCACATGTCTGCTCTGTTCCAATGATTTCTCCTAAAACACTACCTAGTTTCAATGTTAGTGCTCTGGATATTATTTTGTAGTCTACACATAGTAGAGAAATTGGTCTGTAGTTCTGAATTAGACGTCTGTCATTTCCTTTATATATTAGCCTTACGTATGCCCTAGCCATAGTTGGTGGTAAATGGCCTTTCTCAAAAATTTCAGTGCCTAATTCTTCCATTATTGGACCTACAAGGTGCCAAAACGTTTGGTAAAATTCAACTGGAAGGCCATCACACCCCGGTGATTTTTCTAGTTTCATACCTTTAAGGGATTTAGTTAAATCTTCTAGTGTTAAGGGTTGATCACAAAATTCACTGCCTGTGTCTGACACCTTTTTGTCTATATTTGCTAACAAATCCAATTTTGCATCTTCATCAATTCCCCCTGACTTGTACAATGACTCATAGTAATTGCATACAATAGTACTCATTTCATTGTTGGTAAAGACGGTTGAACCATCCGGCATGTTTAATGAGCACATCACCTTATCTATTGCCCGTGCTTTTTCTAATGCGCAAAAATATCGGGTTGGCTTTTCCCCTTCTGCATGCATCTGGGCTCTTGCTCTAATTTTTGCACCCTCAAACTCATATTGTTCTATATCTCTTATTTTACTTTTAATTTTAACCAGTAATTCATAATAATTCTCTTCA
This sequence comes from Chaetoderma sp. LZ-2023a, assembly GCA_034401795.1. Lineage (NCBI taxonomy): Eukaryota > Metazoa > Mollusca > Caudofoveata > Chaetodermatida > Chaetodermatidae > Chaetoderma > Chaetoderma sp. LZ-2023a. The sequence goes on along the minus strand of CM067367.1, from coordinate 16,223,074 downwards.
CCATTATTTACTTTAGCATTAATTTTCATCAGTGATCGATGAAGTGTTTTCTTGCGTTTGCGTATTTCCTGTGCTTTTCTAATAGCATATTTTCGGGAAACATACTTTAAATCCAGTTTAACATCCTCCCACCATTGCAATGTGCTCTTATATGATGCTTTCCTATTAATCCAATGTTGCCAACAACTCTCTATATTATTCTTATAAAATTCTTCTCCCAACAGTGTTGTGTTTAATTTCCAAAACCCGACCCCTTTTGTTACCCAGTCAGCATTGGCAAAGGTTACACAAACCATGTTATGATCGGAGAATGCAACTGGCTTAATATTAACATCTCTCCAGTACCCTGTTAACAAACTATTCACATAAATTCTGTCGATCCTTGAACCAACTTTACCATCTACCGAAAAACATGTAAGATCTTTACCATGAGGTTTTGATATTCTATAGGTGTCCACTAAATTTTCATTATCACATATTTCTTTTAAGAGTCTATGTGATGTATCAGTATAAGTTGAAGTTGCATTCCTGTCATTTTCTTTGTCTAAGACACAATTAAAGTCACCACCCATTACTAAGTTTTCAGTGATGTTATCTAGTGCTGTTTTAGACATCTCCTTAAAAAAATTACGACGTAGTTGATGAGATGTAGGTGCATATATACACAGCAACGTGATACGTGTTTGTTGTATATCTAGAGTGACTCTCACCCAGCGACCATTTGCACCTGATACTGAAGAGATAATATTTACATAGGCTGAACATCGAGGAAGTATAACAATTGCTACGCCTGCACTATTATCTTGAGATAACGAATAAAATATTCTGGATCCAGAAATCTTTTCTAAATTATCGTATAATTCTGACTTCTGAATTTTTGTTTCCTGTATCAAAGCAATGTCAATCTGCTCATTTTTAAGAGTCTCTAGTAAGTGACGTTGCTTTATGTCACTATTTAAGCCTCTACAATTGAGTGTGCAAATTAGCATAAAAGGTAATAAAATGCTGTGTAAAACCGCCATTATTAAGCTAACTAGATTTTGGTTTTTTCGACCCTCTCTTAGACCATTTACCTATTTTACTCACAAACGCTTCATTACTTAGCTCAACTTTTTCCAAATGCTTATATTTTAATATATCTGAATCATGACGCAGATGCCTATATTTAACACCATTTGCTGTCACATATGGAACTAACACCTCTCCTGCCTCTGACCTGTACATGACCATTTCATCAGGTGATTTAGAACTCTGTGTTTGAATGGATATATCAGATTCAGCGACTGACATATTATCGTCTTCTATATCACTTTCCTCTATTTCTGATTCAGAACTCTCTCCATCTTTCTGTCGCTTTGTTCCACTCAATCGATCCGAGACACCAATTACTTTCTCTATATTATTTAAATCATCTAGATTGAGTGTACTCAGTGGAAAATCAAAGTTAGTTTCAGTATCTTGCGACCTGAATTTTACTTGTCCTAAATTAAAACTCTCTTCCAGAGGGTATTTATCATCATCTTCAACTTGTGTGGAACTAGCCTCTCTCTCATCAAACTTGGATTGACTTGTTACTGGAGTAAGACTTAGCCCCTCATCTAGAACCTCTATTTCATCGCCTGCAACTACAGCGATTGGATTCTTAGTTTTTTCCCCATGCTTCTCATTAACATGGACTTTAGCTACAATCTCAGCAACTACTGGTTCGATGACATTTTCCTTAGCAACGTGCTTCCCATTAGTATGGATTTCAGCTACAATCTCAGAAGCTACCGGTTCTATGACATTCTCTTTAGAGACAACTTGCTCTGCACTTTTATCAGCACCCTTTTTGACATATTTGTTCTGCGGGCATCGCCACTTAAAATGATCAGATGATCCACAAACTAGACATTTGTTTTTGTTAGGGCAATCTGTTGCAAGATGTTCTGTGCTTAAGCAGATTCTACACTCCTTGATTTGCCCCCTGTACCATAATGGCAAGATAAATCGACCATCTATGGTGACCTTGCTTGGGAGAGGTTGTTCTACCTTTTCAAACCAAATTCTTCTGATGCCATTTTCTAAGGTTCGATCAAATGGATAGGTCTCGTGTTCTACTTTGTCCACTTTGCCATACTTGGTCAATTCAATGATAACCCGTTCATCTGGGATCTCTAATGGAACCTTCATCTTGACTAATAGACGATCAGAATCTATTTCCTCCACATTACACACCTCACCCTTCACGACAAGGACCTCGTCAAGCAACTTTTCCTTCACACTTTCATTAACTACGGTGACATTCCATACAGATTTGGAAACATTAACAAGACCTTGAAGGACCCGTGGCCCTGCCCCAACTACATCCTTCAACCCATGATACACCTCAATTGCCGAAACACCCCACCCCTTTGTCGTGATTTTAAGACTCAGGGTACGCTTATATGAGGTGGCCATGGTGTTTTATAAAAAGCAGTACCCCATACTACTACAATATATAATACAAATATATAACACCAAGACGTCGGGGAAAGAGCTAAACACTAAATAAATAGTGTCCCCTTTTGAAACCCTGACGTCTACCAACAAGTATACGAATAGAGAGTACAGTCGTATACTTGTTAGTTTGAACCACTTTCTAAGTGGTTCACTAACACCTAGCCGATTAAAGTATGCTAACAAATATATGATTAAATAGTCAAGTCATATATTTGTTAGTCTGTTCGAGTTGACCGGGGACAGCCAACTGACTATAAGGATTTATATAGTTAAAGAACTAGGCTTGTGCTTACAAATGACAAAGGAATTAAATCCACTCACTCAAGCGATCTTGCCAAATATAATGCGCTAGCCTACGAACTATAGAAATAGCAGACTGGCGCAGCGAGAAATGTATTGCATTGACCACAGTAAGAGGAGCTCTATTAAATGGCGGAAACCACCAGCTAAGAGGAATGCCTTGAGAAAATGGAGACACAAAATGCGCTCCAACCAAGACAAGAATTTACAAATTAAATATAAAGTTTGAAAGGAAATACTAATACGAAATATATGTATAAAATTTATCTACAAAATCGCGCTAGAAACTAGCAAATTCGGGCAGCAATTGCAGAGCTAAATAAACGCGTGCGTTCACTTCGACTACTACTACTACTACTACTCCTCCTACTGCTACTACTACTGCTACTACTACTTCTACTACTACTACTACTGCTACTACTACTACTACTACTACGACTACTACTACTACTACTACTACTTCTTTTACTGCTGCTGCTGCTACTACTACTACTACTACTACTACTGCTGCTGCTGCTGCTGCTACTAGTGCTGCTGCACTGCTGCTACTGCTGCTGCTGCTGCTGCTGCTACTACTACTACTACTTCTTCTACTGCTGCTGCTGTTACTACTCCTACTACTACTGCTGCTGCTCTGCTACTACTGCTGCTGCTGCTGCTACTACTGCTGCTGCTGCTGCTGCTATTGCTGCTGCTGCTGCTGCTGCTGGCGCTGCTGCTGCTACTACTACTACTACTACTACTACTACTGTTGCTGGCTGATGCTGTTGCTGCTGCCAATGTCACTACCACGACCACTGTACTGTGCGGGGTTTCGAATAGTGTCTGGGGTGCATGGTGATAAAGATGGTGATGTGTTGCGTAATCGTGCATTCCGCGAGCATTGTTGATACTTGCATGCATGTGTGAGAGGTGTATATAATAATCGGCTGGATGCTGGTCTAGTGGTAGGCTATTCGCCTCCTAAATACTAGCGGACGGTGTCGCAGAATTCACTGGTTTGAACCCCGCTCGTGTACAAAATTGAAAAAGGTGAAAATTACATTCCAGATGTTGAATGAGCTATATGCTAGTGCCAATGCGTTGTCAGTGACAGGGTTAATAGAACTAATGCGTGTCAATAATGAATCCTACATACTTACGAGTGCCTAGTGATATAGCAAAATGGATCTCAGGAACGTAAAGTAAATATCTGGATTGTACACCATCAATTCCAGTCAATTCGGCTGGTTGTGAGAGCTAGTCCGGTGAAAAAGGATTTCTGTCTTCTGGATGCTGGTCTAGTGCTAGGCTACTCGCATCTTAAACGCTAGGCTGAAGGTGTCGCGGAATTCACTGGTTTGAAACACGCTCGGGTCGAAAATTCAAAAAGGTAAAAAGTACATTCCAGATGATGAATGAGCTATATCCTAGTGCCAGTGAGTCGTCAATAACATGCTTCATACAACTAATGCTTGACAATTATAAAAACTACTACTACTGCTGCTGCTGCTGCTGCTGCTGCTGCTACTACTACTGCTGGTGCTGCTGCTGCTGCTACTACTACTACTACTACTACTGCTGCTGCTGCTGCTGCTACTACTACTGCTACTACTACTACTACTACTGCTACTACTGCTGCTACTGCTGCTGCTGCTGCTACTACTGCTACTACTACTACTACTACTACTACTACTACTGCTGCTGCTGCTGCTGCTGCTGCTGCTGCTGCTGCTGCTGCTGCTGCTACTGCTGCTGCTGCTGCTACTGCTATTGCTGCCAATGCCACTACCACTACAATGTGCAGGGATGTTTATGACGGTGTCTGGTGTGGATGGTGGCAATGATGGTGATGTGATGTGTAATCGTGCATTCCACATGCATTGTTGGTGTATGCATGTGTGAGAGGGGTATATACTAATCGGCTCATCACTAAATAACGCCTCTCCTCTGCAGATGATCTCGCAGTCATGCCATAGGCGGCGCTCTTGTTTCTTGGTAATGTAGACAACCACTAACAGGACGACAAGGATCCGGCAAATTGCCATGTGCATTTGGTAGTGTACGTCGGGTGGACCACTAGTTCGCTACAAGTTGCGCGGGTCACCTTTCCAACCTAGTAACCCTCTGCCCCATTGTTCGAGTTTTCGTGATAAGTAGAGAGATTTGGCTTTCCTGGCTTGGACACGTTGCCTTGGGATCCAGTATGATAGTTTTCCTCCCTTGTCATATTTATTATCCTAACACCTAACTGTAATAGATCAACCTGCAGGTGTGGTATACCTGTGGAGAGCACAAGTTTCACCTGAGCTCACTACATGTATTTGAGTAGAACAATAGAAGTGGTTAGATCTCTATATCAAGGTACGTAAGGTCTAACACTACATGGTAGGCATAACGGTATTAACGCAAGCAATGCAGCACAACATGGCTAGATATACAGTCTAACATACCTTTGTATTATCTGCGAGTCGCACAGGTATTTAATTGGATGCAGCTAAACATTAAAGTATGATGAATTTATAATAATTTATGCTAAATATGCTATGCCGAGGCTGGTATCTCGTCTAGCTAGTTCCATATTGACTGGATCTATGCGTGGTTGGTTCCACATCTGGCTGGTTTCACGTCTGCCTGGTTCCACGTCTCGCTACTAGCACGTCTGGCTGAATTCGAGCTTGGCAGATACTAAGTCACGTCATTTTAAAATAAATCATTCGGCTGTAAAGGTGGTAACTAACAATTCACTATTCAACAGCGAAATGGGTAATTACTGTTTGTTAATTCAACAGTAAAATCCGTGCCAGATCAGTATAACTTTGCAAAATGGCCAGTACACAATTGGCAAACCACTAGGAAAATCGTGAATTATAACTTATTTAATTTTTGGAACATAACGTGTTAATATAAATCTGAAAATTTATCAGTCGTAGGGTTATTAGGTGACAACCTTTATCAAACTGATATCAAAATATTTAACATGTATCTTTAGTAGTTACCATAACTGAAGAAAGTATGTCTTTATTGCAATTGATTTCATAACCAAATGTCTTAATGTGTTCCATGACGGTGGAAAGAAATTAGGTGACAATTACTTGTCACATAATTGAGGTTCGATTTCTAACTACGCCCCTCCTATTTCTTGCTAAACTTTGTCCAATTCTAAAAGTGTTGCATTCGATTTTAAAACTTTAAAAATTGATTTCTCAGTGTATACATTTTAAGATAATCATACAGTTAAGCTGTCCGTTATCTTGGACTAATCTGAATGTGGCTGTTGGTGCATATAGTAGCAGTAGCTCTCAGTCAAATGACTTGCAAAGTATTGGAGAGAATACTTATCAAATTGCAAATTCATCAGCGACATTCGTGCACATAAATGCCGGACCTTTCGAGCTTCGCGACAGAGCCATACCATGTTCACTATGACATCAGATAACTAGTGATGTAATCTGTTTTGACGTCAGATACCTTACTGGCAAAACGCATCGCTCTATTACTAAGCCTCTTACTCTTACTTATTCTCTCCAAATCTTACGACTATCGTTTGTTTCACAACTTTACCCCATCTGATGTCAAGTTAACCGGTTAATTGGCAAACTGGCCAAAAGGCCTATTATGTGTGTTGAGAAACGTCCATTAATAGACCACGAGTGTCCTATTTTTGAAAATTTACCACTGGAAGGACTGGCTCGGCTACCGAGCCAGTCATTCCAGTGGTAAATTTTCAAAAATTAGGACACTCTTGGCCTACATATGAGCACTGGCTAGGCTGAATTTTCGAATTTCTTGACTATTAATCCATGGATCGTCTGGTCCGCCAAAAACGGCACATGTAGTGGCCATTAGGAATGCCCGTTTGTAGGAAATTCAAGTGCGAAAGTTATAATTCTCTTGGAAATGCTCTTGGTTATTAAATGGTTAATTAATATAGGTAGCATTCTGCGTGCTTTAAGGCGCGGTTGACACACGAGGGGTTAAGTAAAGTAACACCGTAATTCTTAAATGACAGTCTTTTGAATCCCTCGTGACAAATGACGATAAACAGGCGGTCTCCTAATACAAGTGAATATGATGCCGGCTTTCGAACTTTTTGCAATACAACTATGTCCAACATATTCAACAGTATCTTTAATTTTGAAACATGTTAAATTATTTTTAGCTGTAATCTACCTACCCTAAAGGACCGCCGTTTTCTACACAAATGGTGGCCTCATAAGCAAGTGTTCCCGTACGTAGATCTAATGAAGATGCTTAATTCATACTTTAAAATTGGAATGGATTCTCGATGTTATAGCACACTTTGCAGAGTAACATTGCATTTTACTTCAAGATATGTTAGCATTTCATGGCTTGTATTCTTACAGGGGTTAGTCCATCTAGATTCATGCCTGTTTACTCAGCGAGCAAGCATGCGATCGTTGGCTTTACGAAAAGTTGGGCGGTAAGTAACTAACTTCTTTGACCAGTAGAAACACAACCATAGCTAGCTAACAAATTTACAGACGCTATATTCCTGCAGTCATCATTTAACAACCACCACCACGCGTCAAACAACAGCAACACAACAGTCTATGACGGCGACGATACCAATGAGGACTACTACTACTACTACTACTACTACTACTACTACTACTACTACTACTACTACTACTACTACTACTACTACTACTACTACCGCTACCGCTGCCGCCGCCGCCGCCGCCGCCGCAGCCGCCGCCGCAGCCGCCGCCGCCGCCGCCGCTACTACTACTACTACTACTACTACTACGATAAACATGAGATACAATATGAGAATGATGAAATAATGATATGATAATGATGATAGCAGTAGATCAAATTGCACTACTACTACTACTACTACTACTACTACTACTACTACTACTACCACTACTACTACTACTACTACTACTGCTGCTGCTGCTGCTGCTGCTGCTACTACAACTACTACTACTGCTACTGCTGCTGCTTCTGCTGCTACTACCACTACTACTACTACTACTACTACTACTACTACTACTACTACTACTACGATAAACATGAGATGGCAATATGAGAATGATGAAATAATGATATGATAATGATGATAGCAGTAGATCAAATTGCACTACTACTACTACTACTACTACTACTACTACTACTACTACTACTACTACTACTACTACCACTACTACTACTACTACTACTGCTGCTGCTGCTGCTGCTACTATTACTACTACTACTGCTACTGCTGCTGCTTCTGCTGCTGCTACTAGTACTACTACTACTACTACTACTACTACTACTACTACTACTACTACTACTACTACTACTACTACTACTACTACTACTACTAGGATAAACATGAGATGACAATATGAGAATGATGAAATAATGATATGATAATGATGATAGCAGTAGATCAAATTGCACTACTACTACTACTACTACTACTACTACTACTACTACTACTACTACTACTACTACTACTACTACTGCTACTACCACTACTACTACTACTACTACGACCACCACTACTACTACTACTACTACTACTACTACTACTACTACTGCTGCTGCTGCTGCTGCTATTACGTAGTCTACTATATATATATATATATATAATTCTTATAGTTGAATCCGGACGTAAAAAACAATGGTGTCTGTGTGAATGCCATCTGCCCTAGTTTTGTTGATACTGATCTCACAAAATTCTCGGACCACGATGTCTATCACTTGACAGAGTGTCGCGAATTCCATGAGACAAATGTGGCGATGAGGTAAAAAATAGCATTGTTCATCATTATAAACCTTCGGAGTATAAAATTAGTGTGCTTACATTTTTTTCAGAAATGAAACTCGCTAAGCATTCACTTTTACCCCTTTAAACTCGAAAGGCCGATTTCGATAAATGATTTAAGATTTTATACCTATTATGGTGACTAAAGCGTTACATAATTTGAAAGATTTTCCTATGCAAATCTGTCTGCGATCAGTCAGAAGACTTATATTATCTAGCCTTTAATCGGTTCATGACGAAACCGGCCAACATCGCCCTTTGCAGTGGTCTTGAGGAATGTCCATTTACAAGCAAAGAGACGAGTATATTTGAAAATCTACCACTGAAATGAGTCGCTCGGTAACGGAGCCAGTCATTCCCGTGGTAAATTTCCAAAAAATAGTCTTCTATTGGCCTGTAAATGGGTATTCAAGAAGGAAATATTTTGATTTTCTTGACCGAATTTAGATCTTTAGGGTTAACCTCTTGATTGTTAACTTGACCCTTTAACGGCCAATTCGGCAAACACGCAATCCGCGGTGATCTTGTGTGACCTTTCCATTTTTAGCTATGCCCCGCCCATCTCTAGCTAAGCACCAACCAGACTTTGATCGATCCCCTATTTCCCTAACTATCAATTTTCTGAAAACTATACAGGTAAGGTGTTGACTATTTTGTAACTAATTTGACTTGGTGCTGTTGCTGCCTATGGCAGCAACAGCGCCCAGTCAAATTAGTTTCAAAATATTCAACAGAATATTTATTAAATGGTAAAACATGCAATTCGTACAACAAGGCATAGCCCGTCTTCAAATATACGATCGGGACGTACTTATCGACGTCATTCATGACGTCATTCATTATGATGTCATTCTACCCGTCGCGTATTTGATTATGACGTCATATGATGGATTGCCAAAGTGGAAAAGTCTATTTGCAGGCCAAGCGGACAGCATATTTGCACATATACCAATGGGATGACTGATCCAGTAACGGAGTCAGTGATTCCAGTGGTAAGCAGTTACAACAATACTCTTGTCTTAGCCCCTAAATGAATACTGGCTAAAGTTGTATTTTAACCCCACTTGTGTTAACAGCGCCGCCTCAAAGCGCTCAAAATACTACTATCAATTAACAGTTGTAATGGTGAACATTTTTCTAGAAATTGTAACCTTACTATAAAATAGTCAGTAGGAAGTTGTGTGTCTTTTTGTGTCAATGTCTTTGCTTTTTATTTAAATGTAACTTAATATTTATTAGTTGTGTCATGTTCTGTGCTTTCAGCCCTGCGTATGTGGCGGAGGGCGTGATGACACTTTTGAAAGAGCCACTAACTGGTGCTGCTCTACATATCGGGTTGCATTTATTGGCATCAGGAGAAAAACACATGCATTCAACGTGATATTTCTCTCACACAAATCAAATAATATACGCTCTTTATGAAGTATTAATACAACGAGACCGTGCCATAGGCAGCAACAGAACCCTGTCAAAATAGTTTCATATTATTAACAGCTTACCTGTATAGTTTTCTGGAAATTAAGATTCAGGCTGGGCAATGACCAATTGATCCCAAAACGGGCAAAGCCTCTGTGGAGCTTAGCTAGATGTGGGCGGGGCATAGCTAAAACTGAATTCCTCAATTCTTTTAGATCTGCACGAACACGTCTCTCCTCATCATTCAATACAGATTACATAGGGAAGCCTCATACCAGAGACGCTTACTCGCATTGAAAAAGCAGAAAACCTTAGCCCGAATGATAAACTGGTCTAACCCATTAATGGCAAAATTCGGTCAAGAATAGCAGAATAGTTGCTTATTGAATGTGCCATTTCAGGCCACGAAACGACTATTTTTGAAAATGTACCTCTGCAATGACTGGCTGGATTATTGAGCCAGTTATTCCAGAGGAACAATTTCGAAAATAGCATTCTCTCTGCCTGCAACTAGAGATTCTTAAGACTACATAACGGCAGAGGCCGGTTATGGCAGGTTTAGTAACGAAAAGGTTAGAATCTATTTCCTTACCCAATCAGATTCCATGAGTCATACTCAACTACGAGACTGTATGCTGACGTCGTAATCATGACGCCATTATTAACGCTTACTACTCCAACACGTTGTACGAATTTGATGTCTATTTTGAAAATTTAACAATGCAATGACTGGTGGTTTTATTGAGCAGGGGTAAAATTTCGAAAATATCCTTCTCTCGGCATACAAATGGAGATTCTTAAGACAACTTAACTGCAGAGGCCGGTTTTGGCCGGTTTAGTAATGGACGGGTTAAAACAGATATAAAGCAATATACTTCAATTCACCTTTCCAGAGTATCCATCCATCATCTGACCTCCTATGACGTCATAATCATCTCAGCGCGTGTATGATGACGTCACAATCATTACGTCACAAAGGGTTACATATAGACCGTCATCAAATCTCAAATGGTCCGACACGTTGTATGAATTGTATGGCTTTGTAATTCTTTGCTATTTAATAAACATTCAACAGCACTCAGTCAAATTAGTTTCAAAATATTCAACAACTTACCTGTGTAGTTTTCAGGAAATTGATAGCTAGAGCATTTGGGGATCGATCAATCCCAACACGAGTGAGGTGTGGGTCGAGCTTAGATAGAGATGGGCGGGGCATAGCTAAAACCGAAAGGTCAATTGTGCAAGACAATCTATCTCGATTTCGCACAGATTACGAGCAAAGCGATCTGCATTTATTGATTTCGACCATGCATAGAATTATAGAAGCCGTGCTCAATGCTGCCAAGACTATATCGAAGTCACTCCGAATCTATCATGTAAAACACATTTAAAAAGTATGGAATTCAGAAATAGTGATGCTTATTAAGATTACAGGAAAGATGTTGAATAATTCGAAACTCATTTGACTGGGAGCTGTTTCTGCTTATGGCAGCAACAGCGCCGAGTCAAATTAGTTTCAAAATATTCAACCGATTGTTTACTAAATAGTAAATCTACCAAAGGCATACAATTCGTACACTTAGGCGTAAATCGTGGGCTTTTAGTTGCGAAATTGAATTAGGGTCAGGTGTCTCTAATTCAAGTTCACAACTTTAAAAAAATTATATTAATTTATACGTAATATCCAACACCTTACCCTGTATAATTACCTTGAATTTAGGATTCTGTGAATTCAGAGTTCAAATTGCATATGAATCAGTCCCAACACAAGCAGAAAGTGGGCGGAACATGGCTTAAAATGGGCGGGAATAGCTAGAAGTCCCTCAATTACTGAAACAATATATACCGCCTAATCGAAGATAAAGCAATTCGAATGCCATTAACACCACCCCCTTCAACACCGCCCCCCCACCCGTTTTAACCGCGCCTCAAAGCGCTCAAAATGCCACTTATATATTAATGGTCAAGATGTGTAATAAAGAAGAAATTGTTGCTCATTGAACATAATCAATTTGCAGGTCAATTGAAGACATTTTATAAAAGCTTTCCAATGGAATTTACAACAAAGGTCTTTCCGTTGTCCTGCAAATCAAGGTTGTTTGAACATTATACGGTCAAGAAAATCCGATTTTTTTCCTATAAAGTGTCCATAAGCATGCCAAGAGAAGACTATTTTTGAAAATGTAGCCAGTCATTCCAGTGGTACATTTTCAAATATAGTCTTCTCTTAGCCTGCAAATGGACATACCTCAACACCACTGAAGAGGTTGCTTTGGCCGGTTTCACGATTAAATGCTTAGCTTAACACAAACTGTGTTAACATTGATGCAAACACAATAGAATAAATAAAACTGTCTGCCGCAGATGAAGCGTTTTTCTTATTTCTTCCTGTACGTTTCCCATTATCCGAGATCTCCTCTGAAGTAGAATCCAATTTGTCGCTACCCTTTTCTTCAGTCAAGTAACTCGTGGTCGTGCCATCATTACCTATGGTGTCGGTTTCTTTGGAACCAATACCAGAGTTGGTTGGCGTTTTTAATGTTGACGTCATCGCGTGGCCATTTGTTTGCTCAAAAGAGGTTGTGGATTCAGTATTACTGTTACTTGGTGAGTTACTGTCGGTGCTTGGAGGTGTCAAAGTTGAGCTTTGTTCCAACGTTAGTGTCGTCATATCTGAAAATACATTAACACAACCATGATATGAATCGTGTCCTTGCCCAGCTACGCGTTAAATAGTCCGACCTGAAACCTGTGGTGTTCTAGGCAGCACCGGTTTCTGGTCATATTATCGTCTATGATGATAAGATTAATAATAATAATAATAATAATAATAATAATAATAATAATATATTGTATCTCTATAACTGTGTACAGTTCAGAGGAAAGAAACCATTCACCACTATACTATTTCCCATATTAACTCTTGGATCCTAGAATAACAAAAACTATAAAATATTTACAGGTAATCAATATTATGTTGGATACTTTGAAACTACTTTGACTGGCAGCAACAGCTTACATGTAACGATGCCATTAAATTATGATACTGTCAGCCTCCTGTTTCAAGAATAATGTCAAATGAGCTTGTATTGTCGCATTTTGATAACAGCGGCAATATGGATAGAAAGCAATAAGTAAATGCGGTGAATAGACCTATAATTTCACAGACGTGTGGTTAGAATGCACATATTTGTAATAGTGTTTAACCATATAACCCTTACCACTCTAATGTCAATATTCTATATTTTACTGTGTCAATACTGGTGTACATTTTTCATCAATTTAGGTGGACGATGATGCTGTCTATCACACCAGCATCTTCCACCAAATTTGTTGAAAAATGAACACCAGTTCATCTTTTTAATTAATTTGAAATTTTGTAATTTTGGCATCAGAGTGTTAAGGGTTAATGGCTAAATTTGGTCAATAAAATCAAAATATTGCTGGCTTAGCCAGAAACGACTATCAATAAAGTTGCTCAAAATATCTTCAGAATTATTCTCAGTTGCAGTTGGGAACTCCAAATCGTTATCAAATCTTTACCTAGCCACAAGTGTATGGTTAGGCTGATTATTTTGACAATAATTTATAGGCAGAAACTGTTTGTGATAAATATATTTGGTGTTATTGACACCATAGGAAATATACAACTAGCAATGGCTTATGCTAGGTATTTACTATGTGATCACGTTAGATGCCAGCAACTTATGACTAGCGTTAGCATTACCAGAATGATTTTATACGAACAGTTATTGCGCACCGGCGAAGACAATATAATCTGAAGAAATAGCGCCAACAAATATCTAACTAAAATACCGGCTACACTTCTAGTTAATTAATGTGTCCATAAAGTAACAAATACGCCTAAATTGATCAAAGATATCCACCTGTTATCAATTTAAGATAACTTTATGTTCGACTGGAGGAAGCTTGTCCAAGCTACGTAAGTTTGGACGTTGCCCTTCAGGTCCCGAAGAAGCTCTATGATTTTGGGGTCAAAGTGTTAACGGTATACGCAGGCTAAATAGCCAACGGACGTCGCTAAACATTCCCCAGAATTACTTAATTGCCTCTTAACCCGTTAACTGTTAAAGTTGTTCAAGGAAATTAAAATTTTCTTAAAGAAAATGTCAATTTGCAGACCTAGAGCAGACTGTTTTTGAAAATTTTCCACTGGAATGGCTGGCTCTGTTATCGAGCCAGTCATTCCAGTGGGAAATTTTCAAAAATAAACTACTCGTGGTCTCCAAATGGACATTTTCCTGGATCACTGCTGCCGCCCTTTCTGGCCGACTGAGTTTTAAAGGGGTAAGATCTCACCATATTCACAATATCGCCCGCTATACCCAGGCTGGCAGTAGCAAGTTGTCTGCGCGTAGTATGTGTGGCATGAGGCGTGGTTCCAACATGGACATCGGAACTTGCAATCGTTGCCGTAGAAACCAGACGGGCAACCTATAAACAATTGGCACCACATAAGGAGAATTAAAAATGAAAATGAGAATTGATATTGGCCGCTTATCTGATTACTTATCTCATAGTCATGCGCAGTATTTTATTGGTGCTTTGTGTAAAATAATGTTACTCTAAGCACTGTTACGAAACACTAATTGATGAATGGACCGTTCCAGTTTATTCATCCATCATATGACGTTATAATCAACTACGTGACGTGTAGGATGACATCATAATCAATGAAGTTATGAATGACGTAGATAAGTTGGTCACGATCGCTTAATTGATGGCGGGCTAAGCGTTGTTGTACGAACTGTATGCCTTTATTAGTTAACCATTTGAACACTGAATACCCAGAATTGGAATTTTAAAACCACCATACAAGTAAGTTGTTGAGTATTTTGAAACTAATTTGACAGGAACATGTTGCTGCCATAGACAACAACAGCTCCAAGTCAAATTACTTTCAAAATACTCAACATAATATTTATAAAATCATCAAGGATTTTGATGATTTAGGCATTCGTGTTCAAAGTGTTAATAAAAGATGCTACTAAATATCCTGAAATTCATTTGACTGGGTGGGCAGCAACACCACCCAGTCAAATTAGTGTCATAATATTCAACCGCTTACCTGTATAGTTTTCTGGAAATTAAGATTCGAAGAATGCAGGTATCGATCGATCCCAACACGGCCAAAGCGGGCGTGGAGCCTAGCTAGAGATGGGCGGGACATACCTACACCTGGATTCCCCCATTAGTCAGCAACACGCTATATCAGCCCAGCTAGTACAGTATAGACAGTACGTAATAAGCACGTATGGAACGGACGTACATAACTTTGACACACAGTCACAGTTTCTTCGATTGCCAAGGTGGTGTAAAAGGACGGCCTCAATCTATCCGGCCAAAAGACGCTACAGACAAGGACATGTGGCGTGAACCCCACACAAGTCAACCTTCTCAGAACAATAACCACCAGAGCCTGGGGAACCGATCTTCCCACCATGTTAATGCGATACAGGTGTCTTTTAAACTCAAGGCTGGACTATGGCTGCGAGGCCTATACAACAGCCTCGAAAAGCAATCTGGCAAAGCTTGACAGGCAACAATCTAAATGTCTAAGGATCCGTAACGGCGCTGCCATAAGCACCACAATCCCTGCCATCAATGTTGAGTGTGGCGAATTGCCACTCCAGCTACGCAGAGAAGAGCGACTCCTCGAGTTCTGGACCTATACCCAATACAAGCGTCTAGTCAGTCCCACACTCACTTGGCAAGTGTGAACATAATGCAAACAACACACTATGAACTAATTCTCCGGTAGATGGGCTCAGCAGACTAAGCCACCTGGGATTCAAATGCAAACATTTAAAGCTGCGGTCAGGTCGAGCTTGCTCCGCGACTCAACTAGTCGCCGCTTGATTTTTCAGCAACTATCGGTAACTTCCAGCGACCGATTTACTCTCCGACAAGTTTGACCTGAGCGTACCTGCGACCACTTTACTGTCGATCGCCGTCAATCGCCGTCCAAAAAATCTCAAATCGCTTGAGTAGATCATGTTCTGCTTCTACGATCGGTTGCGATCGGTTGCCGTCAATCGCAAACAAGTTATTATCGACATGAGCGTAATTACGATTGTTGGCAACTGAATTATCGGCTGTAGCCAATCAGTACACAGACACCGATGGATAACGGAGTCAGTCACCACAGCGGTAAATTGTCCAAAATCGTATTTTTATGTCCAGCAAATGAGAAACTAAATTACATATTTAAAGGGTTAGTTACTTACTAAAGAAATGCCTTCAGATTATTTAATTCAAGCTAGCACAGTCTCATAATTCATGGATCAGATCTGTCAATCAAGGATCTGAAGACACAATCACATGACGTAACATCAACGGGTGCTACTATAAAATGACGTCACTAAAGGTTTGACTTTTGTCACCACAGTTTGAATGTGAAGTCTTTTAGTATAATATTATATTTACTCTCTCTGTAAGGAAAATCAAACTATTTTATCTGATAACCTTTAGATCCGGAATGGATCTCTAAAGGTTGGTCATGTTCTTGTTATTTTACTAATCCTCATTCAGTTTTCATCCAATCTCGCTGAAACTTCAGACTACTATTTTCGGGATATATACCCACACCCGTAAGATAGCCCGATTTTCAATTCACGTCCCTGCTTATTATTAATAAGGCGTCAGACCCTTAAATTTTAAAATCGCTACTCCCCCGTTAATAAGAAATATAGCTTGATTACAGTTGAGAGGCATATTCTATAGGTAAATCTTAATATCATTATTTTTCAATTCACTGCCCTGCTGTAGGGCGACCACTCTTAAAATTTAAAATCTATATATAATTTGTGGAACGTTCCGGAAAGTCTCGTACACGATTTTTTTTCTATTTATTTTTAATTCCTGTGTTTTTGTTGACAGATTTTATACAGGAGCATGGCTGTATTAACCCCAACCACCATTGATTATTATGCTACGTATTAGCAAAAGACATGATCTACAATTAAAGCAAGTAGCAATACGAAAATACATAATTACCATAGAAAAGGAAACTATCCTTTTTCCTTTATCACATGCGTGTTTGAGGCAGGATGCAGAACAGATTATCTAATGATTTCTTGGATACACGGGATACAATAGGCATATACACATTTTTAAGGAGATAATGTACAACAAACATATATTTAAAATATGAAAGGTCGTTTCAAAATAAATACATGACCTGTTAATTCATGCTGCGTTTCCTGTTGATATGAGTGCACGTACGACTTGGAAACAGACTGCGTAAGTAGTTGCCGATAGTTGCTAGTAATCGAATCGTAAGTGACATGAGCTCAAAATTTCTAGTCAGTTGCTGACAGTTCTAGCGCAGCGCTGGTCATCGTAGCTCGACCTGATCGCGGCTTAGATCAAAACACAGAGCTAAAGACATCCGAATAGAAGATGCCCAGGTGGCCCTCAATCCACCCTGCCTCAAGTAAAGGCACACGATGATTTATCCGAAATCATAAGTAAAATAGAGCTACCATCTCTAATCAAAAGTTGTGCCCTCGAAAACATAGACACCCGATGGAAAGAACATCGAAAAACATATGCAGATGCCTCTCAGATACCCCATACGGGAAAATGGGAGGCCGGTGTGGTGGCCATAGGGGATAAGGAGCACATCTTTAAAAATCACATCCTAGATCACATATCAATTTTCACGGGGGAGATGATAGCAATAATGAAATCATTCGAATCGCCCCTATAGGCCAATATGTCATTCTGACAGAGTCGCTGAGCTCAGTCGTTAGCCTGAAGAACTATGCTAGCAACAGCGGAGATATCCTATTAAGGGAAATCCAACAGTTGTATGCAACAGCGATCATGAAAAGCAATACAGTCGATATATACTGGATTCCGAGCCAGGTGGACATAAAAGGCAACGAGATAGTGGATGGGGCAGCAAAACAGACCATATCCATGGGACTAAAAGTCATCACAACACTTTCAAAAAGCGAAGCCAATTCTATGATTAAGAAACACGCCAAGACAAAGTGGCAAGATTTCTGGGACAGCTACACGAACACTAGATACCTTCGCAAGGTGGTCCCAGAGGTAAAACTGTGTCAGAAACCATATTGAGTGGACGCAGGAGGGATGTGACAATGCGCCGCAATAGAAATAGGCGCATTAGTGTACACTCTGTGGCGCACAAACTATAATTCACTAACACAGAGATGTGTGAAAACTGCGCCGAAACACTGGAGTGAGTGAGTGAGTGAGTGAGTGAGTGAGTGAGTGAGTGAGTGAGTGAGTGAGTGAGTGAGTGAGTGAGTGAGTGAGTGAGTGAGTGAGTGAGTGAGTGAGTGAGTGAGTGAGTGAGTGAGTGAGTGAGTGAGTGAGTGAGTGAGTGAGTGAGTGAGTGAGTGAGTGAGTGAGTGAGTGAGTGAGTGAGTGAGTGAGTGAGTGAGTGAGTGAGTGAGTGAGTGAGTGAGTGAGTGAGTGAGTGAGTGAGTGAGTGGGTGGATGGTTGGGTGGGTGGGCGGGTGGGGGGGAGTGAGTGAGTGAGGGAGGGGTGAGTGGGTGGGTGGGTGCGTGGGTGGGTGAGTGAGTGAGTGGGTGGGTGGGTGGGTGGGTGGAGTGGGTGGGTGTGTGAGTGAGTGAGTGAGTGAGTGAGTGAGTGAGTGAGTGAGTGAGTGAGTGAGTGAGTGAGTGAGTGAGTGAGTGAGTGAGTGAGTGAGTGAGTGAG
>CM067367.1:15916906-16199406 GCA_034401795.1 Chaetoderma sp. LZ-2023a | reverse complement strand
GAGGTCAGGGAAAACTACTTCTTACTTGTAGGGCAACCACATTTTAACACATTGGTTGCCCTGGGGGACAACCTAGATAATTTGTTATTTTCAGGGCCTGTGTAAGTATTCATGGTGAGTATGTATTTTACTTATTCTTAACCCTTTCACACTCAAATTTTCACATAGAAAACGTCCATTTGCAGACCAAGAGAAAACTATTTTTGAAAATTTACCACGGGAATGACTGGCTTGGTTATCGAGCCAGTCATTCCAGTGGTAAATTTTCAAAAATAGTCTTCTCTTGCTCCGCAAATGGACATTTCTCAAGAGCACTACAGAAGCCGTTTTGCTAATATGAGCGAGAAAGCGTTACTATAATGCTTGAGTTGGCATTTACAAGGATTCTGTAGTCTGTGTAGCTTACAACAATACATATTTTCAACATAATTTACAGAAATGGGGCAACATGGAAGTACAGTCGGACAACCTAATTTGAATGGCATACTTGCCCCTACAAATATTATCTAATTTTCGGGCCATGTAACCACCTCGAAGTGTACTCACAATCACGATACATGTGATAGATGTATGTATCCACATTTGCCACTCCACTATGTGCCAGGAAGCCGGTGCGAAATGCGAAAGTGACTTCAGAGAACTGGAATTCGAGAGGCCCTCGATTCGGCTGAGAAATATAAATATAACAATACATTAATAATTACTAATAGCAATTTCTGTACAGTATTAAGCTTTGCTCAATAAACTCCCATTCTGTTCCGTAACAGGTGTTCATTTGGGAAACAAGGCCGCCATAGGCAAGGCTATCTAAGACTGCATCAATGCCTTCAATAAATATAATACACTTTCAATTAATGATTCAGGAGTAATTTAGATTGTTCAGGTCAACTGGTCACATGACGCGGTGAATGCACTGTTAGGTTGTAGCAAATGCCTGGTCAAGTCGAGGAGCAAAGAGGAGGCAAAAGGGGGTCCCGTAAAATTAGTAAATAAGTCAATTTAGCATTTCATTTTTCATTTCAACGTAACATCTCATGTTTCATTTCGATTCACTATTTGCTAGTCGTGAAGTGGTTCTATGCCTACGTGCACAGAGAGTACAGTTTCCTCCAAGAACACAATTTTTTTTCAAAATTGTAGGCCTATATATTTCCTTGTCTAGTTGTCCTTGCCCCTGCAAGTTTCTAAATTTGCATATTCCCTTGGTCAGGTTAATCATTAAACAACATGACACAGATTCATTTTCAGGCTAAGAGAAGAATGCTTTTGAAAACTTATCACTGGAATGACAGACTCGGTAACCGCTTAGTAAATTTTCAAAAAAACCCTTCTTCCTCTGCAACAGTGACTTAGCAGACATTTGAATTTGATTTACCATTACAATTTTGATGAATGTCAATTAGACGTATAACAGAAATCAATTCTTTTGAAAGTGTTCGTTACAAATTCACGAAAATACTCTTTTTGGCTACGAAAATCATAATTTCTTTGAGAAGTATTGGCAATTAGATGGTTAATTGAAATAAATAATATTTTTTGAGCGCTTTAATGCGCAGTTGACGCAAGAGTGCTTAATGTTGTGCATAGATACTTAGTGGAGGAATTTAGGTTTAGCTATGCCGCAGTCAAATTAGTTTCAAAATAGTCAACAACATGTTTATTAAATGGTAGAGAAATACAATTCGTACACCGTGTCGGACTCTTAAAAGAGTTAAAGAGTGGCCAACTAGAATCATTTATGACGTATTGATTCACAATCATTACTGGACCGTGAGCAGGGTTGGGGTCAATTCCGATTGGAATTGGAATAGATCAGTTAATTCCAATTGAATTCAGGAATTGATACATCGGAGGACTCCGGAATTGGAATTGGAATAGATAAATTTGAAGACACCGGAATTGGAATTGGATTTGGAATTGCTAAATTGAATTGACCGGAATTGATAAATTCCAATTCAATTCCAATCGATTCCAGTCATAATTTGTGATAGATTTACTGAACAGTGTTGGCAATAAAATGTACATGTACTTGTGATAGATGTACTGAACAGTGTTGGCAATACAATGTGCATGTCATATCTGTAAATTATACACTGCTCTTTATATGCCCTTAATGCATGTCATTCAAAATGATCTATATGAAACCATTTACCACATTTCATTCTATATGCATGTTGATGATATTTACTAGCCAGCTGTAATTAGATGCTTTATTGGATATATTAAAATTAATTTGACTGAATACTTTTGTCTCCTAAGGCTGCAACAGTTTCTATTAAAATTAATTTGAACAACTTAGTTATATGTTTGGTGTAAAGACTAGAATTTGAGATACTGATAATTAAGTGATAAGCAAGTTGGCCCTTAACCCTTTAACACCTAAGCCGGCCAAAACACCTTCTGCAATGAGTTTCAGAAACGTGCATTGGCAGGCCATTGGAAGACTATTCTTGAAAATTTACCACCGAAGTGGCTAGCTGGATAACTGAACCAGTAATTCCAGTGGTAAATTTTCAAAAATATTCTCACTCTCTGAATTGACAAAATAAAGATCTGATAAATACTATGAACATTAATTCATTATTGAGTTAACTCAATTCTCCCTGACCAGTGACCAATTAAACCTTTAATCCTATGTGAGCTGTGTACCTCCTTTATTCAATAAAAGCTTCTGATCATAAACTTATTTCATTCTGCATTCCCTGGAAACAGGTTTTCATCTCTATTAAATTATGCCATCTTTAAAATCATACAAATTAGTTAAAATGATTTCAAATATATAAGCTAGAACCAAGATAACCAAATTGTGTTAAAATTATTCATCAAGATGTTAGCAATAGTGTTCAGTAAAGTAATAACTCTCATCTGGGTGGAATGAAATGGGTGAAGAAAGGAGTACATTACAAGATAATTGCCCTGTAATTATACCCTCCTACATAACATAGGAATCATTGAACAACCCCCTCTGTGAAATGGCTCAGCTTTTAGACACCTGGACTAGAGGTGTTATTCAGACTCTACATACATGTGTTCAGTACTCTCACTCAGTACTGTACAATATACATTATATTCTAATTCTTTTTATTGCAAACATTTAATAGCAAGGTTTACATGTATCTAGAATAATTAGACATGGCATTAACTTTTAGTCATATTCATAAAAAAAAACCTTGGCATTAAGCTATAATTAAGTCAAATAAACTAAAAATAAGATCTGCTGAATGTTGACTTTCTGGACAATAATTTGATTGAAAGTTATACAACAACATTTTTTATTCTAATTGTTTTGAATATTAACGTAGAAGCCAGCCAAAATGTCTTTTGCACCGGCCTTGAGGAAGGATCATATGTATGCTAAGAGACTATTTTTGAAAATTTACGAGTGGAATAACTGATTTCATAACTGAGCCAGTCGTTGCATTACTAAATTAAAAAAAATAGTCTTCTCTTATCCCGCAAATGGACATTTACTAATGATAAATCCAGGGTTTTTTGGCGAATGCCCAAGGCATTAAATGGTTAGAATATAACAATGTTGATCTCATGTAAATATTGGTATGGAATTGGAATTGGACATGGAATTGATCAAATATAATTGGAAATGGAATTGGAATTGAACGTTTCTGGGTGGAATTGGAATTGGAATTGATAAAATGAATTGATGTGGAAACGGAATTAGAATTGGAATTGATAAAATGGAATTGGCCCCATCCCTGGCCGTGAGCCCGGGTTAAACTATCAGCACTTTTTTCCTACACCACCAGCTTCTGCCACATAGAATCAACATTTTATGTTCGAAAGTCGCGTATCCAGAGCGCGCTCGCGTGCGCATGCACACGCACACACACACACACACACACACACACACACCGCATGTGTGGCCTGCCATGCCGATTGTCCCATTCCCTCAACACCTACATATATCTAAATCCACTATCAACTGAATTTATTGATTTTGGACACACTTGCCTTTCTCCTCCACAACATATACGTATTTCCAGTAAGCTTTCATCTGATATTATCTCCAGCAATGTAGGAGAAACGACACGGTCGGAGTCCATTTAAATACGTCGAGTGTGCCATTTCGTATCCAACACCTACACATATTCAAGTACGATTTTAACTAAATTACCTCCTGACATGCACGAAACAAGCTGACCGCATCTAAACCTTGCAACTTCTTCTGAATTGGAGCTCGGACCCCTGCAACAACGAACTGGAGGATGACATGCTCACCGGACGCACCCCAGGTGAATGCACTATTTTTTTGATGACCACAAACCCCCCCCCCCCCCCCCGACAAAGTTCCTATATTCTCCATACCCCAGAACTGTATACTGTTTGTACAGACCATATTTATTTCAAAGCTTTTAGGATCAACTCACACGGCTTGTATTTGTCGCAGGCAGGTGGCACGCCATTTCCTCATCTGTCGCAGCAATCTGGTCTAAGCTCATCATCCATAGCGCAACACCGCAGATTAAGATATACTGAGTGACATTGACACCCGCTTGCATATTTGAGGATTTGAATGTACTTTACGTTTAAATGTGAAATTTCCTCACAATTCGTTTATGTATTCGTATATCTTTGCCTGAAATACACATTGTAAATACACACTCCTTGATTTAGACATCTTGAAGGGCCATTTGTGTACTATTTTCGCGTTGTTGGACTTTCAATTGATAAATTCACTTATAGCCATGCCTCGCCCATTCCTCCCTAAGCCCCGCCAATTCTCCGGGCATGTTGGATCGATTTATATAACTTTAAATGCTGAATTTCCAGAATCCCAATTGCATTGTAACTATAAAGCTAACATTGTTGAATATCTTGAAACTAATCTGGCTGGCGCTGTTGCTGCCTATGGCAGCAGCAGCGGCCAGTCAAATTAGTTTCAAAATATTCAACAGAATGTTTATTAAATAGTAAAGACATAGGCCTACAATTCGTACGCCTGGCGGACCTTTAAGAGTTAATGCACGGACTTAGCCACTTTATTCGTTACGTATTTTGATGGTGACGTCAGCCTATGTGTGACGTAATTCATTTTTACAAACAAAGTTGTGGAAAAGATACTTTCTTTACTGAGGCGTAATAATAATAATAATAATAATAATAATAATAATAATAATAATAATAATAAAAGATAGAATATTGCCACCAGGGGTGCGTTCAGGACCGCGCGCAAAACGCTTTCCGTTTATGTAACAGTGTTCAATAATGTGTCATATACTCATTATATACTCCAGTTTAGTAATGTAGACGACATATTACTGAACACTGTCCCCGGAAGAACGCGAACGTTCGCCTTTCTGAACTCACTCCTGAGTAGTTAGGGTTAAGACAAATATACTGACGTTTTAATTAGACAATTAAATAGTTAAAATTCTACTTCTAGCTAGTCGATGGTTCTTCCATGTTCGTGGCATGCGTCATATTTCGAACACATATCCATTAAATTAATAATACACGTACGCATTTATTTCATTAAACTACAGTATTTGAACCTTTGCCGAACTGTTTGATTTAGTTAATATCGTCATACTTAAAACACCAACAAAGATATTTACGAAACGCTAGATTCAAATATACGCGGTGTAGTTCTATTTTAAAAAAGACGACTGCAGCAGCAACGGCTTAGGCTATAGAATCAAATTTAATAACATTTAAATTGTAGCTACATTAAACACGATTTGAATATTGAGGGTGAAAATGTCGTCTGAATTTATACTGCTCTTTATAACATGTCAAAAGATCGGTGAATATGAAGTGTCATTCCCTGTCCTCACGACCATGAGTCATGCTATCGCGCTTTCTATGGCTTCGTATTCAAATGGGCTAGCACTTTATTTTCAACTATGTTCATGTTACAATTAGGACATATACGCATATACGTGTTAAATACATATTAATGAATAGTAGGCTAAGTAGTATAGATCCACAGTAAACCATTTGAAGTAGATGAGCCTTTTGAAATAATCAAAACCTGTCTTAAATGCGCACAGTATATGCTCTATATAAATAAAAATGTCACTAGAAAATTGTCATTTAATTTAATTCTTATTACCACATTTTCTTTAAGACTACTGATCTACTCAGGCTCACTATGTTCTAATTTAGTTTCGTTAATATTGTTTCAAGATTTGCAGTTATGTATGCATTTGATAAACTCTTTGATAGGTCCTGAATCAGAAAACAACAGCTGCCATTTTATTCTACTCGATTAGGGCAACTGCTCTCATCTTTCAATGAGGCCGCCGGTTACGTGTTTTCGATGCATCTTTACGTCTAAGGCACCTAGAAACTGGATTTTAGACGCTAATTATATATTTTCAATGGCTATCAATAGATGAAAACTGTAAGTGCAATGGCTGTTTCTCAATGCTATAAGAGCATCTGACCGAGTTAATTCAAGAAAACACAGTTTGTATGATGGTGGATATATCCACAACCAAGGGATACCATACACTGACTGCTCACGTGAAACATTATCCAGGGGGACAGTCATGTGACATCGCGCAGACTCCGAGGCATCTCTGGCTAAGCTCCACCCAAGCCCTGCTTGTGTTGGGATCGATCGATCTCTGAACTTCCTGACTATCAATTTCCGGAAAACTATGCAGGTAAGCTGTTGAATATTTTGAAACTAATTCGACTGGATACTCTTGCCAAAATATTCAACATCATGTTTATTAAATAGCAAAGACATACAATTCGTACTATTGAGCGCTAAAGACTGACTATTTGTAATCATTCATGACGTCATGATTATGACGTCAGCATACACGTCATTTAGTGAACAGTTCTATATCGCCAAGTGGTGCACACGACATGGATGCAACATCCAAACACAATGTTGAACACAGGAGTGACCTCTGTTTATATTTTGCGTGAGAAACATCCACACGAAGTACAGGCAAAGACATATTTATTCACACAGCAAACCGGATAGAAGTGATCAACCTAATTGTACAAACCTGAATGAGTAGGTTCTCTCTACAGGGATGGCGTTGGCATCACATATGTCAACCTGTTTGGTATCGCAGAGGCATTGAAGAACGATCCGCTGTGTCCAGTAGAGAGTGCCTGGATGACAAGGGAACTTCAGAGGTGCCTAATGAAAAACAGTGTGTACATATATCAGGAAGTGGGCTATCCCCTATTCCCCTATAGCATGTGAAGAAGAGATGATCCAGACTGCCATCCCACGCGATGGCAATGCCAGCAAGACTAGCTACAAATCGGCATAACTTCCATGCGAGAGCATCAGAGAAGTGGCCCGCAAAATCAAAGAATGAACAATACATTTTGCTCCGCTCGATTGTGGTTGAGCCAATAGATTCGTTGAAAACTAAAGCAGTTTATAGAGTGCGTGGTACTCATTGCGAGCTAAGCGTTCAGGTATGGGTTTAATTCACACATAACATCTGACATTGATGAGCAAATCCGTAAGTCCTGCGATTAGCATTGGCAATCCGTTATGGTACTATGCCACAGTTGACTGATACATACAGCACGTGCAGAAAGACACACACACACACACACACACACACACACACACACACACACACACACACAGACACACACACACACACCACACACACCACACACACACACACACATGCACGCACGCACGCACGCACGCACGCACGCACGCACGCACGCACGCACGCACGCACGCACGCACGCACGCACGCACGCACGCACGCACGCACGCACGCACGCACGCACGCACGCACGCACGCACGCACGCACGCACGCACGCACGCACGCACGCACGCACGCACGCACGCACGCACGCACGCACGCACGCACGGACACACACACACACGCACGCACGCACGCACGCACACACACACACACACACACACACACACACATAAACACACGAGAGACCGCACACTCCAGAACCAAACAAAGACCACATGCGTGTCAGGGCACGGGATATATACAACACTCTCCAGGATAAACATGGACACGCACGCATGTACGCACCATAGATGATTAATCTAAGATTTAGTGTCAACGCTAATAGTATCGTATTTAATCTATTACTGTGGAATGTATATACTGAATAGGTTGACGAGATCATATGAGACAGTTTATCACCAATGCTTGTGAGTATGCAAATGTCGTCCCATGTTTGTGAGAAAGCATGGGACGTCAGTCAGTTGGAGTTTGCGTTTGTCACGGGTACTTGCAGTTTTGGGATAGTTGGTGCAATCTATAACGTGGATATCAGACTATGGATTGCGGCCAACTATGCAACCGACACCTAATAGCAGTGTTCCAAGATACATCTCATTAAATGACTATTAAGACGCGTGTCTTATCTTGGCAACCAGATGAAACATCTTGTACTACAGACCAAATTACAGCTATGACAATACGTGACGCTTAAGTCGGGTCTACTCAATTCACAGAGCTATTGAATAGTTGACTTCCAGCCAATTCTCTCACTAAAACATTTAGCAGGTTCAGGGACTCTATTTTGCACTCAGTGCCGTATTAAAGAGTCTGGGGCCCCTGGGCAGACGGGTGGTCCGGGGGCCCTCCCCCATAACATTTTGAAATATGGATGCTCTCAGATGACTTCTCCTGCATATCTTGGGGGTAAATATTGACCTTTGTTGGACCGGGAGTTTTTTCTACTTTCGCTTATTTTCTCCCAAAATTGGTAGGATGTTTGAGGGTCTAGGGGTATGTGGCGTCGCCATTCCAAATGCCATGGAAACAATTTGACCATTTCGTAACAACTCTGTTAATTGTCATTACACACAATTTTTTTTACAAACAAATGCATCATTCATTTATTCAATCTATGGTGTTATTTAAAGTTAACGCCATGAAATTGATTGGGACCTTCATAGAATATTTCCATTTGCAGAGCAAGAAAACTGTTTTTGAAAATTAACCACTGGAATGGCTGGCTCGAGAGCCAGTCATTCCAGTGAAAGTTTTTCAAAAATAGTCTTTTCCGGGTCTGTAAATGGACATTTCTCAAGACCACTGCATAAGCCGTTTTTTGCCGATCTTTTGGCATTTATTTGGCAATAGGTTTTACGCAACACATCACCTGTCACATCAATTTGTTGTTGATATACCTATGAGCGCTATGTGAATAAGTCAGAGAGCTGATCGTCACTTTACGCGAATATCATCTTTCTGGCTTTATTGCTTGCAAATGTTGCAATAAGATCATCAAATGTTAGTTCCTGGAGAAGATCATTTTCTGTGCTCAATAAGGCCAATGCCTTGGTCCGCTGTTGTGTCATTGTGAACCAATGTTTGTTCTTGATTTGAGCCAGTTTAGAAATTGATCTTCCCCTGAAGAATTTGTCACCGGGTTTGTTAAGAATAACTGGAGGGCTACTACGACATTGGGAAACACAGATAGTAGATCTTTGATTAAGAGACCTTCTAGGCATTGTTGCATTGTTGAGGTATTGCTGTACGGTTATCCTGTTTCCGTAAGAGGCAGTAAAACTGCTCAAACTCGTTTGGAAACGTCTCTGCATTGATGTTATTTGGATAACACATTGCAAGCCGTTCTGCTTTTGTTCTCAATGCTGAAGTTCCAAGTTTTTCTACCATTCCCCGAGTATGTGATATGAAGTTGAAACGCTTGCACACCACTTCATATGCTTCGAGTCGGTGAGTAAGGCATGCTACAAATTTGTCACAAATTATATTAAATGTTTCTATACGAAACCGATCACTTCCGCTCAACACTGTGTTTGGAGTAGTGCTTTCATCGTGGAAAGTTGTGCGCTATGCGACGCGTTTACGCTCATGCTGATACATAGTGCTGATTGATTTACTTAGGTTTCACGGGAATTTATCCCATTGTGCTTTCACATAATCCAGTAGTGATGTAATTATGCCACAGCAGTACCCAGATCTATTTTTTCAGACTGTAACTGACAACTGTAGAGGGGCGCCAACAAGGAAGTTTGGGTGCCTCTCACAACCCATAATACATGTTCATATAGCAAATAAGAAAATCGACACTTAGGACAAGAGCTAATTTCTCTCTAGAAATGCATGAAATGTCCTCTCAGAACATCTGGATTTCAAACCTTTCCGGGGCAGGAACGCCCCACCACCCCGCTCCCCCGCTTAAAGGGTGGTTATTTTCCTTTGCCTAGGGTGCTAGAAACCCTAGGGCCGACCCTGGTTCCATTCATCAATTCATTCATTTTGACCAATGTGCAATGTCTCCATACTGTGGGGATCCTGATCACAAATCAAGCCATCAACAAGATCAGAATCATTAGATTAAAGCAGTACACGTAAAACATTGTGAATCACAAAGCTGATGTACGTGTACTGCTTTAAATCTGATGTTGTTGATAGCTTGATATCTTTAAAAAATAAATAACTGATTTTCAGATAGGCCAGGCAGTCGGGGGCCCCTTGACACTCTGGGCCCTGGGCACGTGCTCCTTCTGCCCATAGGTTAATATGCCAAGGCCATGGTTTTCGCCTGCATGTATGCGTCATTACATGGAGGCCAGTATGCGACAGTTTTTGATAGGACGCTAGTCATCTCACGCGATATTCCTTACATTTTTTGTAGTAGAGCGATGTAGTATAAATGTAAATGTTAATGTACATTCGGCTAAAATGTGTTGTGGATTTGCGGGCGCGTGTTGCGGATGGCAACAACTATATGCACATGCCTGAACACGCATACACGCCAAAATGCATGCATACATGTGCGGTCGCTAGCGGGCACGTGTTGCGGATTTGCGGGCTCGTGTTGCGGATTTGCGGCCGCAGTACATATATTCCTATAAACGGTACAAATTCAATCCATTTTCTCATTTTATTTTTAATATTTTGTTACTAATCTGTCTGGTAGCTGTTGCTTACTAAGACAGTAACAGCTTACAGACAGTCTCTAAATATTCTACAGTTTACTAATAACGTTAGCGACGAAACAGTCAAATTATTTTCAAAATATACATCAATATCCTACCGTATTTCCTCATACATCCTCAACCTCATACTCCTACGACCTCCGTTATCAGACCACCTCTTAAACTCTATTATTTTACTATTATCAATACCAACGCTACTGTTCTAAATGGGCATCTGTACGCTATTGTTCGTGGTCGAGTAATGCATTGCCATTGACAAGGAATGCATTTTGTGCATATTTTTGAAAATTTAATAGTTAAATGACTGCCATTTTAGAGACATAAATACGATAGATAACACTATCTATACAATAGCATAGGAAAAATTACTGATTTTTGAAAATTAAATGACTGGGGAACACATTTTGCTGGCCTAGATAGCATTCCTCCATCCTCCTTCGACCTCCGTTATAAGACCACCTCTCTCTTACCTAACATTGCCTAATAAGAAATTAAAATGTACACCGTCAAATCGTTTTCAAAATATTCAGCAACCAATCAATTTATTCAGCAACCAATCAACATATTCAGCAACCGATTATCATAATATTCAGCAACCAATTATCAAAATATTCAGCTACCACTCAAATTATCAAAATATTCAGCAACAAATTATCAAAATATTCGTACATCATGCATACATTGTAAACAAGTACGCTAGCATCGCCCTCATAATCATCCAGCAATATCAAATGAGGAGGAATACTATAGCATTCCGCCTCAACTGACACAGGCAGTCACATTATTTTCAAAATATTCAACAGTTTTCCTGTATGGTATCGATGAAAATGAGATTTATATTCATCGTTGAAAGGGTTAACTGTTTCAACCCATGATACAATCCATCACCACCATGTCTTGGTTACCATTCCAACCGAACATACCATTAATACATTATTTTTAATATTTTGTTTGTAATCTGTCTGGTACCTGTTGCTTACTAACAGCTTACAGACAGTCTCTAAATATTCTACAGTTTACTAATAACGTTAGCGACGAAACAGTCAAATTATTTTCAAACATCAATACCGTAATTCCTCATACATCCTCAACCTCATACGACCTCCATTATCAGACCACCTCTTAAAATCTATTTTGTTACTAATCTATCTGGTAGCTGTTGCTAAGACAGTGACAGCTTACAGGCAATCTCTAAATATTCTACAGTTTACTATCAGACCACTCGGCCGGCCGGCATTGCATTCATCCTCAAACTCCTCATCATCATCATCCTCCTACGACCTCTGTTATCGGACCACCTCTTAAACTCTATTATTTTACATTACTCACTTATTATTTTGAAAACGGTAGATAACCGCGGAGGGGGGAGCCCCGCCACTACGTTAAAACGTAAAATACACAACTTTTAAACTTTTAAGGGTTAACTAATTCAAAATAATAGAACATTCCAGAGGGAATCTACATGTGCGGCTGTGCGTCATTGTTATCGAGAAAACGTGGCGTTATAGACGTCATTGTTCTCTAGAATGCGTGTACCACTGGACGCCATTGTTCTCCAAACAATAGCGAATATAAATGGAGCGTTTTGATTGGTTAAAAACACATTCCAACGAAAAGAACAATAGCGTCCAAAACCCCCCATTACTACTAGGGTGGGGGTGGGTGGGGGATGGCGGGTGGGGGTGGGGTGCGGCTGAATAGGAGGTGGGGGAGGGGTAGGGAGACGCGGACTAAGGGAGACTTTTGAACATCAATTCGTTTCAGATGAGCGAAATTTATGTTGTTGACTTAAATCGTTTTAGGTGGAGTCTCACAATGTAGGTTGTTTTTTTAGATTAGTGTTTAAGACTTTGAGCAAGACTTGGAACGTACCGATAATTTTGCCATCTAATTTATGACTGCCGATAACACCTTATGTGTCAACAGCGCATTAAAGCGCTCAAAATGCTATTTATTTCAATTAAACATTTGAAGGAAATTTTGATCTTTGCAGCCATAAAGAGTATTTTCGTCACTTTATAATGAAAATTTCAGTACAAAAATAGATTTCTGTTATCCTTCAAATGGACAATCATCAACACTGTAATGGTCAAGAAAATTCAAGTTTCTGCTAGTAAGTTTTCAAAAGTATTCTTCTCTTAGCCTGCAAATTGACATTTCACAAGATAATTGCAGTGATCGTTTTTTACCAGCTTGACCATTAAATGGTTAAGTTGACACATTACGGGTTAACTGTGGTCATTTAGCCATACTTATGGCGTCGTCAAAGTCTAAGCGGAATGTTGACTGAGATGAGCTTGATTCTGGATGCACTGATCTTGGACATTGATAATGTTGTTTCAATGCTAGAATTCTTGATTTAGTCAACTAAACTGTATTCTGGGTAATGTTGTGGTGCTTCTTGGCATTGGTGGTTTGCAGAATGTATCCAGGTCTTAGATTTTATTGTTCACGCACATGGGAAGAGATTCCTTATTAGGTTGTTTCTGAAGGAACACTATGAGGCGGAGACACAGGACTAGGTTCTAATACACCTTGACTAGTCTCGTGTATGAAGATTCAGATTCTGGCCGCTGGTGGCTAGGTCTGCTTTCGCCATACCTTCGCCTATCTCTATCAGAGTGCGGTCGCACGCGCTTGCAGATAGGCTGGTGGTGTCCGATTTGTCTTGAAATCACGAACAATGGAGGAATCCAATTTTAGCTATACCCCACCCATCTCTACTTAATCCACAGCCACACATGGCTCATGTGGGAACCGATTCACCGCTGAACTCGCTTACTATCAATGTCGAGAAAGCTATACACGTAAGCTGTGGAATATTTTGAAACTAATTTGGCAGTGAACAGTCACATTATTTTCATAATATTCAACAGCATGTTTATTAAATAGTAAAGTCATAGAATTCGTACAACAACGATTAGTCCGTCATCAATTACGCGTTCGTGACGGACTTATCTACGTAATTCATGACGTCATTGATTATGGCGTCATCCTGCATGTCACGTAGTTGATTATGGGGTCAGATGATTGATGGATAAACTGGAGCGGTATGTTAACAATCAAGTACAATCAAATTAGCAAAACATTAATCAATCAATAGGAAAGATGTAAACGAAAAGATTAGATGTGAGCTATTATCCATGGACAAAAAATAGAATATTATCAATTCTATTTTGTCCTAACCGGATTTACTAAATGAGATATTTAGCGACTTAAAGGTGCATATTCACACCAAAATGCTTGGGAATAAAATGGTTAATATTATATTCTTTTAGAGGGTTACATTGTGAACGCGGAAGTAATGAAATGAAATACATCTTAACATTTGATCGTTTCCTTCTATATAAATTAATGTAATTTTTTAATTGTAAAGTTGCATTATGGACTCGTGTCTCTAGTTCAATTTCACAACTTAAAGGATTATATTAATTTATTCGTAATGAAATCATCACATTGTAGATATCGGATTGTCTGGTGGGAAGTCATGAACCCGCTAAACGTCTTATATTTGCGAGTAAGACCTCAGTGAAATTAATGTTTGAAAATACCAGGTGAGCTAAGAGCTGGATCAGCATCGTAATAGGTTAGGTACGGAGTAGGACGCTGCACTGGTTGACTTCGACCAGTGCTGATGATACACAGTTTCGCAGAAATAGGATAGAAACCATATCGAAACTGTAGTGTTATATTCATCCCAGTAGGTTAGGAATTGAATAGATGAAGTAGAACCGACGGTTCTGAGTTGGTGGAATCTGTCAATAGTTGAAGATGAAAGTTGTTGCTGTGGGATCGGCACCCACTTTTATAATGTTCAGCAGTCGTTTCGGCCAGTAGTTTGGTAAATATTCGAATGAAAGAATCGATAGGAATCGATAGGAATTATAGGAAATTATAGGTGACAGACTGACATTACTTGTTGACGGTCGGCATTCCGACTCCCTTAAGCAAGTACAACAACACCAGCTGGCAATGAGATCATACAGATCATGTGCTTATTAACTTTCGCTTCCTACATGCTTATCCAGGATAGGCAAGGGACAGGACAAAGGCATGGTAGCGTCCTGTAGGAATTCATAACACAATCGAAATTTGAATATCAACTATATGTCAATCAGAGAAAGGCATGCTACAACAACACATACCCTAGTGTTGTTAGTTAGCTGACAGATCGCATCAAAGCAGAACCAGCCAACACCGCTTAGAGTATGTTTTACAGTATCTCCTTCGAAGAGATGCCCAGAGTTTGATTAGTCAGGATGACGTCATAATCAATGAGCATCGAATCAAACTCTGTGGCAGAGAAACAAAAGGAATAGAGGTAGGAAACTGTGGATTGTATATATGAGGCACTTGTCTCTTAAATCTGGAATCTTTTTACCATCCGTGATTCCGGAACAGTCGTGTTTCGTTATCGTGTCCGAAGTTCTTAGTGAATATATTGGAGTAACTAAGAGTTGTAGTTGATTAGAGAATAGCATATCAGCCGAGGCTGAGAGTAATTCTTTGTCAGTAAGA
Source organism: Chaetoderma sp. LZ-2023a (assembly GCA_034401795.1). Lineage (NCBI taxonomy): Eukaryota > Metazoa > Mollusca > Caudofoveata > Chaetodermatida > Chaetodermatidae > Chaetoderma > Chaetoderma sp. LZ-2023a. The sequence continues at coordinate 16,184,002 of CM067367.1, read as the reverse complement.
TCTGTAGGTTAGATTGATAATAGGGTAGAATTAAGCTTCAAAAGTAATTGCGTATTATTCAATTTGTATCATATCACGACAGTAAAAGTCGACATTTATTCATTAATGTTAGCTGTATAGTTAGTAATAGAAATAAAACCATCACCTTGAAGTATAATCAAGGCAAAGGTTTGGCAGCGTTTGTGTTACTCGTAGTACAGGGCAATACTGTACCGTTCCTGTACATCTTCTGAACAGCAGATAGGCCCGGTTACTAAATAGAAATATCTTCATCCTTTCGGTTGAAGAGGCGAGCCAGTAACCTCAATAGTTGCGTCTTTAGAAAGATAGATTGTCGCAGCAATCCAACATCATAGTCTTTCTGAAGGCGGAACCATTCGTCAGTACGTAGAGTAGGAACAGTGAAGATAGGGGAACTCGAAAATCTTCAACATGTGTTAAGATGTATTTCATTTCAATACATTCAGGCAAACAATTTAAGCTTCTAAAAGTATATAATTTTAACAATTTTATTTTGAAGTATTTTGGTGTGAATATGCACCTATGATCAGTATGGCGTTACGCTAGTTAAGTCTCTAGTGAGAACACGGCCTAAGATTGAGTTGACATTGAATATAGTAGTGAACAAACATATCGCGTGGTACCCGATTTCGCGAGATATGTTTTGAGGCAAGGAAGCATTAGACAATAAAGAATTCGTATTATTAGCCTAATAAATTGAAGGAATATATTTATTACGTACTCACATATCTACTACTACTACTACTACTACTACTACTACTACTACTACTACTACTACTACTACTACTACTACTACTACTACTACTACTACTACTACTACTACTACTACTACTATTAATAATTGTCATAAAAGTAATCGCCAGAAATCCCCTTAAATGATATCATATCTGAGGCCCGATTATGTCGTTCATTGCCTCGACAACAAATCGATTTTACACACACACACACACACACACACACGCACGCGCGCGCGCGCGCACACGCACACACATACACACACACCCCTATGAACCCGAATATACAGGAATAATAAAACAATGAAACTAAGCGCGTTGAGACTACGCTTAAGCAGCAACAGTTCCTAACAAGGTTAGCTTAGGCCGTGTTCTCACTAGAGAGGTAATATGACGTCATATGATAGATGGATAAGGTGAATTGGAGGAGAGGGGAGGGAACATGTGGCCATGAGGCGTATATCAGGGCCCGGTCTAGCAGGCCCCCTTCAGGTCACGGGAAAATGCGTCCATGCACATTAAGTGTTGCAGCCACAGCCACATATGCTAGTAAGCATGGAAGGGATCTATCAAAGTCAAAACCACGCAGAATGTATTCTACCAAGGTTGCATACTCGAAATACTGAATAGCAAATGGACAGATCATGTAAACAACGAACACGTACTGATAAAGGCAGAACAGAAACAGCGGAGTGGCATAATTGGCAGAAGGTTAAGTCTATAGTGGGGCATATGATGCGCCTCCCAGATATGCACACCGCCAAAATGAAGACCTGGACGACCCCAGAAGACCTGGCGAAGCACACTTATAGACAATCTAAAGCCGTGTTTTCACTGGAGAGTTAATCGGGAATAACGCCATACCTCGCCATTGCAGTCTAAGGCCGTGAGGTATGGCGTTATTCCCGATTAACTCTCCAGTGAGAACATGGCCGTAGATAGTTGGATATCAGTTGGTGTAAAAAGAAACAAATGATGGAATGTGATAGATGGACAAGTGTTACTGTCTATTGCCCTGCAAGCGACTGGAGTTATAAGTAAGTAAATAAGAAAATCAGAATAATACTGGCTCATCTAAAATATAGGATGTTTGTTGACTTGACTGCGATCATGTGATGCCCACTGTAAAATACCTTTTGACGGTGGCATCCGATGCCCGGAAAAGAAATCATATGTAGCAGGTGCTCAAAATACTAAGGTATGCATGTTCTTGATCTTTCAGGTGCATTCGGTATTCGGTGTCGTGTACGATTTTTATGCTACTCCAGAAGGTATATGGGGGCCATATGCGTGTGCGACAGTGTGGCATGTAATAGTTGCTCCATAGTTTTGTATCAAGATAAATAGGAAATCATATACACAATGCCCACTTAACCTCGTCTCTTGATAGCTATTCAGGTGATATAATATGCCAGTCATAAACTGTGCAGATAAGTTTAAGCTTTTTATTATACCGCCAGAAAAATATATTCAGGCTTTGGTAGCGACAGGTTAGTACATTTCTACATCCTATGATGGCTGTCATGATTTACTTTTCAACCAATCAGGAAAAAGCCTGCGTGTCTGCCTCGGTATATATGCTCAGTGTCATCTAAAGCTCGAAAATATGCAAAAGCAAACACATAGGTAAACTCATGACCATCTTGAAAATAATTGTACTGGAAGTCGTTGATGCCTTGGCCAAAATATTCGAACAAGATGAGTATTACATAATAAGGAATGTAATGCATTGGCGCTTATATGACCTCACGCACTATCGCTTGAGGAAACGAAATGGCGACGATCACTGTTCAACATTTACTCGATATTCCAAAGCAGATAACGGTGATACAGAAATGGGAATGTGACAGGATATGAATGATTTGGAATCTGTATACCATAATCTATCAGTGCAGTACAATGTTTAATATGAGATTAGCAACCCTTTAACTGCACCCATATGGCAAATATGTGATAGGACATAGGATAAAGGTATGACGACTTCCTATAGTACTTAATTACTTAAATTCGGAATTTAATATGTAATGACTTTCAACAGCATCGAGTCACCATATGTTTATATTATATAACATTACATTCACATCATATGCATTTCAGTCAGAATTTAGTTCACATAATATGCTAAAATCATTGTTACAAGTTATTTATACAGTACCCTTCTTGATGGCCATTCCATTTTAGCTATGCTCCGCCCGTATCTAGCTAAGCTCGACCGACACCTCGCTTGTGTTGAGATCGATCGATCTCTGAGCTCTCTGACTATCAATTTCCCAGAAAACTATACAGGTAAGCTATTGATGATTTTGAAACTAATTTTACCGGTTGCTTGATGCTTGAAAATAAAATAAAAATTGTAAATTGTACACTTTTAGATGTTTAAATTGTGTACTTCAATGTAATGAAAAATAATTCATCTTAAGTCCCTTATTCAACATCGCAATTAAACAATGGACCTTTCCAAGTTTATCCATCGACCAGCTGACGTCAAATGACGTCATAATTAACTAAGTGACGTGTATGCTGACATCATAGTCATGAAGTCATGGATGACTCGAAATAGTCCGTCTTTAACGCTTAATAGTTCGATATGTTGTACGAATTGTATGACCTTACCATTTAATAAACATTCTGCTGACTATTTTGAAACTAATTTGCCTGGGTGCCGTTGCTGCCTACGGCGAATCTTTCATGACGTAATTATTATGACGACATCTTACAGCCTATTTAGCTGATAGATGGTTACATTGGAAAGGTTAATTGTATCAGACATGCAATGGTCTATGAATAGCAAAATAGAAAATAATTCTGAAAGCACTATCATAAAATTGCAAATACTAATGCATATAGCTGTATTATTGTTGTATGTTTACGCCTGCTTCTCATACCAAATACACCTTAAAGATGCATATTCACACCAGACTTCCTGAAAATACAATTGTTAATCTGCGTGCCCATAGAGCTCGCAGATTATTGTTTTCTTACCGGTCTTTCTTCTTTCTTTCGTTCTTTTTCTCGGTAACAATGATCTGGATCCAAAATCCTCCAACAGTTTTCATCCGATCAACATCAAACTTGGTAAACTTCTGCTACCCAGTTGGATCTTCATTGCTCTTGTTTTTATTTTTGATCTGCACAATGGTTATCGAGCTACTTACCTTTTCGTGGGCAAAAAGCCCCATAGGAAATGTATGGGGATTTTCAAATTTGATCTTTGAAGTGCTACTACAGCTAGAGTTTTTAATGGATCACTACCATACTTACTGAGGACGTTATCACATTTTTCAAAATGGCCGTCAGACCTTTGATCCCCACAATGCATGGAAAAACTCCCATAGGAAATGTATGGGGATTTAAAATGTGTGTTCGAAGTGCTACTACACCTAGAGTTTTGATTGGATCACTCCCATACCTGGGTAGGATGTTGCCACAGATGATTATTTTTGAAAATTTTTTTTTTCAAAATGGCAGTCATGAAAAATTTGAGCAAAATACCAGTTTTCGTTTTTTGCAGCAATGAACTCATGATGAAGAATTTATAAAAACAAATTTAAAAAAAATATTTTTTATTTAAATCACGACCAGGCGCGCCTTTCGGGGTCAAAATGACAAAAAAAAAGGTTATCTTTGTATTTTAGAGATTCCCAGATTATAGTAAACACTACCACGCTTCACTTTTCCACAGAGCTCGCATATTTACAGTTACTTCAGTAAATGACTTCTAGTTATAATTGTATACTTTTGAGGCTTAAATCGCGTGCCTTAGTGTAGTAAAACGGAATAAATCTTACATATGATTATTCCATTGCGTATAAATTATTATAATCTTTTTCGTCGTGAATTTGAATTAGGGACTCGTGTCTCTAATTCAGTTTCGTAACTTAAAAGGGTATATTAATTAACATAGAATGAAATCATCATGTGATAAGAATTATTTCGATTCATTACATCTAGACACACAATTTAAGCTTCTAAAGGTACGCAATTTTCATAATTTTATTTTCAGTCATTCTGCTGTGAATATGCATCTTTAATGTGAAATTTCACTTTTAAAATGTGGATACGTTGACAGTAATCCCGGTCTGCAAAAGACTGCAGTGAAAGAATCTGCCATAAGGGTATCAAATAAATATGAATGGTCTGAGAAACAAACTCTATCGAATCGAAGATCTCCTTTGTGACTATGACGTAGTTTGTTTAATAAAACTAAACTAAATAATTCAATGTCAAGCGAAGATCTTAAACTTGAAAACTATTATGAACCCACTAGAAATAACCGATCATCCGCAGACATTGATGTGTGCGTTTATAATTTATGTTTCAAATATGTTGAACCATAAGAGCGTGCTTGATCTCGAAATCGAAGGTATTGACCACCGTTCTATTGAAATTAAATACATGTACATCGTCATGTCGGATGCCTATTTCATCGAACAACAAATGCTGTGTCGCACTCTTGGATTAACCTGTCTAATGCACTTAGAGTGGATGGGGATACAACAATACCAGTAATAATCTTAGGCGATTTTGATGATGATTTACTTAACCCAAAACTTCATAGTCCAAATATAGTATTCCATTAGATAATGTAAACATCGTAATAAGTAAGCCAACGCGTATAGCGATCGTGACTGCTAAACTACCTGTGAAAATCCTGAAGTAGTGCAGCTTGGTGTGCTACAAGAATATCTGGAATATAATGACCATATGCGCTATAAAAATACCTATTAAAATTAAGAGACGGTATGAACGAAAGGTTTGGATATATAAGCAGGCAGATTTTGGAAAGCTGAACAGAGAAACCTTTGATACACTATGGGTCGCTTAATGTTCTTAAAACTGTGATGATGTAAGCGAAATGTGTGAATTATTTAATGCCATTTTATAGATATGGTACATGAATGTATTCCAAACAGAGTAGTAACACTTAGGACAGGTGACAGTCCATGGTGCGGCCGGGAACTAGGCCCACTAAGACAAGACATCTAATAAAAGATAGACGTAGGAAAATAGCTAGGTGGAGCCACCTGCAAAGCGACTGGTGCAAATTCAAAAGACAGAGAAACAAAGTTAACAATATGAAAAAGAAAGCAAAGCAGGATTGTAATGGAACTGCACATATAATGTTAGATGAACTGTGAACCCATAGTCCATGTCCAGACTGGAAATTAGTGAGACAACTTATTAACGGAACTTCTAGCACAACCATACCACCAAACCAAATGAGAATGGAAATGTAAAATACGCTAATACTGACTTAGAAAAAGCAACAAGCTTAAATAATTTTGCCAAACTTTCTCAAATATCGATGATATAGGCATTCGCTTACTAGCACTTGAAATGAAAACTAATTCTATTTTGTCAGATATATTCTCAGGAATTATAAGTAATAGACGTGAGTCAAATACTAGGGGTAATTAGTGGTCATAGAAAAGGTGAAATACGCTATAATATGCTAAAGACAACCGCACATTCTATAGCATTTTCGATAAAATTTATGTTTACCAAATCATTGAAAAAGGAATATTTTCAAATGTTTGGAAACCGCCTTCTGTGTTTGTATTGTTTTAAAATGCTGACAAAGAATTACCAAAGAATTACTGGATAACTTCACATCTCTGTACTGTAGGTAATATTAATGAGAGAATATCTTTCAAGAACATGTAAGAACACATATGCTCACTTTAATGGACACAATCTTCTTTACAAGTACGAGTCCAGTTTCTGAAGCACGCTTAAGCTCATGCGCTGATGAGGCGGCTTTATGTTGTTCTAGTGTATCATCTAGTGAACAAGAGAGAAAATTAAATAAAGATGTTTTACCAAATTCCTGATTGGTCGAAACAATGGTTAATCATGTTTAATGGCGCGAAAGTCATAACTCTAACTATATCAAATGCACATAACTTTGTATCTCCCAACATGTCTCTAGATAACATACTAATATCAACAGTGCAGTCTAGTAAGTATCTTAGCATAATTATCTCTAACGAGTCAAAATGGGAAATGCATATAGATCAAATACGAAGAAAGACTGCCAGAATACTAGCTACCATGAGGCAAATGAAATACACTTCAAGGTAAACTACATTATTCAAATTATATCTTGTCCATCTACAACTTGTACTTGTATATGACTACGAAGTTTTGGATGGATGCTCGGACAAAGATGATGCAGCCCATTCAGAAGAAAGCCATATGAATAATAACTCGCCAGACAAAATACACACATTGGTAAATCTTTATAATGAAACAGGCATAATACATTTTACAAGAGAGTAATTTTAGACATTCTGATAATTTTAAACAACCAAGACACCGACTTGAAGTGCTTAGAATCATTTCTAATTAGTACTATTCAACTGCGGAATAATCTGAATATAACATTAAAGCTAGCCTCATCAGTGTTGGTCTTTACAAACAAAATTACAAAATCTGACCGAATTATTCCAAATCAAATTTCCGCATACTATTAGTCAGGCAGAAAAAGCAAAAATATATTACTTTGTAAATTGAGAAACAACTTTAATCACCTAATCAGTGACTTATTCTGCTACCATCTATTTTAAAAATGGAATTGTCCCCACTGCCAAACACCATACACGTATTGTCACTAGTTCTTTGAACACCGGAAATGGGAAAGAGAAAGAAGATATTTATTTAGTTCTTATCAAGAATTCATGCCAACTGCACTGCTGAACCTCATTCTCTGGAAGCAAAAATGTGTCAACGGAAATGAATGATGTTTTGCTAAATGTGCATAATTATATAAATCACTCAGCAGATTTTGTAAATATCTATCTGTCTACATATCCAATCCACCCATCTGTATGAATATATAAATAAGATTAAGGTTCTGCTTTATTAAAAGCTATTGCTTCCTAACTTGGTGGGCCAGTATTTTTACGCATACGCTTCCATCACAACAAGAACTATGTCACATTAACATACTTTCTGGATAATGTAAGTCAAATATGAATTTTGCCATTGGAACAAATAGTCAATTATTCAGTCAGCCCATTTTATCAACTTTTAACTGATTTGTAACAAATCCGTTGAAAATAATCGTATATGGATCTAACATTTGCATTGTGCCGATGATGTTTATCAGATGCCATAGAACAGATTGTTGTCCCTTGTACATTTGTATATGTATTGGAACCATCGATAATGCTTTGGTGTTATGTTTCACCATATTTTGAGATATTGACATCTACCTTAACTGGTAGTATGGGCAGAAGCTAGCACACATCTACGTACTAGGTCAATCAGATTAGGTTTTGTATTAAAAATCATAATAAACCATTCGATTAGTACACTGTGACTTATCTTGAGCTATGTAGATGAAATATCTTTAAATCACTTATGAACAAGCACATTTAGGCTTAAGAGCTTTATGTGTTCTATACAGCTGACCATCAAGGGAATTGTGCTTCTTGATCTGTCCAATGCTTGTGTCAAAACCGATCTGGACACATTTCAGAAAGGTAATCTACGATCACTGATCACTACATATTCTTGCAGCCATTGGAAACTGCCTTTGTTTGTAACATGACTAGAAGCGCGACCGTCTTTAGATATGTTGCACGGACTATGTCAATTTCTTGACAGCCCATGTTTTTGCGTCTGTAGTGGGCTAATACTGGGACACATTGTCCCGGCAATGCTCCAGTACTTGCACAATAACTGGCGTTATCAGGATTCCTCGTGATAGTTCAACCTACATTATTGTGCTTATCTTGTTCTTTCTGTTTTCTACAACAGAATAAATCAGCTACTTCATCTCGAATTGGTTTCATGGCCAATACATACACCAGTGGGTCCATGATACTGTTAGCGCATGTGACATGGACTAAAACCAAGTATACATTATCTCGTTCAAACGCATAGTCTTGAATACGTATCGCTTGCGTAACACGGTATGTCATAACAGGAATCCAACATATATAGAATAGGGAAATCACGATAACAAGGATACGGGCATCCGGGCTTTTTCGGTCCTGTTGAGTTCGCACCACGCTTTTCGATTTGATGTAAGCGAAATATTTCAGCACATGGATTAGGATTATGGACACACATGGGATAATTGCAAAAATAAACATGTATGCTAGTCCTTCATAATACGTGTTGCCGATAAATATACAAACTGCAATTTCTTGTCGGTCATCACCAACTAGAGTTAATGAGCGCCAGTGTGTGCCGTAAATTATAGAACTGACAGTAGAACATAGCACAACGACGGCGCAGAATTTCGCCAATAAGCTCCCCGTCACTGTAGCTCTGGTGTTCAGAGGGTTCATAACCTGATAGAGCCTGAGACCAGTGAATAAGATAAGGAGATATTCACTACCCACCATTCCATTCGCAATTACAAAAACCACTACGCCACAAATGAAGCCTGCTTCAGGTGAAATTACGGTCGGGACTGCAAATAAGTGTAGAAATCCTCCAAGACACACAAATGTATCCATTGCAGCTGAGCTCGTTAGAATGGTAAATAGAGGTCTCCGATACCTGCCAGACTTAATAAAGTAAATTATCATTGTCAAATTCAGTATGATCCCTACCGCTTCAAAAACGGCCGGCACCTCCTGAAATAAATAGCTTGGTATATCTAAGTTCAATCGCATAATCTGCACTTTGGTGTCATTCGCTGGATTCATGTGTGGTAGTAGACACAGATTCCCCGTCCATCATGCCCACTCACAGGTTTAAACAATGTTAGTTTAACGAATGCTTAGAAATAAAATTGTTAAAATTGTATACTTTTAGAGGCTTAAATTGTGTACCCAAATGTCAAATCGTCATATGTTTAAGGTGTTCTTCGTTACATAAAATCGAAATACATAAGCTAAGTATCTAAAGTATATATTTTTATCAATTTTATTATCAATCATTCTGGTGTGAATGTGGGCGTTTGAATACAGTCTGTTCTGTCCCTCAATCTGCCATGTGATATATACGTGGATGAACATGGGGCCCACTACGGGTCCGCCCTGGTCATCCAGATATACGCAGAATCAGATTACGAGACATTTAATGATGCTCTCTGCCACTAAACACGAGGCCATTGAACACGAGGCCATTACACACGAGACCATTAGACACGAGACCATTAAACACGAGGCCATTAAACACAAGGTCATTAGACACGAGACCATTAAACACGAGGCCATTAAACACAAGGTCATTAAACACAAGGTCATTAAACACAAGGTCATTAAACACGAGGAAATTAAACACGAGACTATTAAACACGAGACCATTAAACACGAGGCCATTAAACACAAGGTCATTAGACACGAGACCATTACACACAAGGTCATTAAACACAGGGTCATTAAACACAAGGTCATTAAACACAAGGTCATTAAACATGAGGAAATTAAACACGATACTATTAAACACGAGGCCATTAAACACGAGGCCATTAAACACAAGGTCATTAGACACGAGACCATTACACACAAGGTCATTAAACACAGGGTCATTAAACACAAGGTCATTAAACACAAGGTCATTAAACATGAGGAAATTAAACACGATACTATTAAACACGAGGCCATTAAACACGAGGCCATTAAACACAAGGTCATTAAACACGAGGCCATTACACACAAGGTCATTAAACACGAGGCCATTAAACAGGAGACTATTAAACACAAGGTCATTAAACACGAGACTATTAAACACGAGACCATTAAACAAGAGAAAATGTACTTTTCCAGGTTTAGCTATGCCCCGCCCATCGTTAGCTAAGTTGCACCCACGCTTCGCCGTGATGGAATCGATCGATCGATCACTGAATTGCCTGACTATCAATTTGCAGAAAATTATACAGGTAAGCTGTTGACTATTTTGAAACCAATTTGACTATGTGTTGTTGCTGCCTATGGCAGCATCAACGCCCAGTCAAATTAGTTTCAAAATATTCACAAACATCTTTATTAAATAATAAGACATACGATTCGTACAACAACGCTTAGTCCGTCATCAAGTAAGCGTGCATGACGAACCTATCTACGTCCTTCATGACGTCAATGAGTATGACGTCATCCTGTATGTCACGTAGTTGACTATGACGTCATATGACTGATGGTTAAACTGGAAACGTCAATTAAACACGAGACCTTTATACACAATATGCCATTAAACAGCTCAAGATCAATCGGAGATTGCAGACAAAGATTTTTGTCACATTTACAATTTCTGATAGTTTCCAAAGTTCTGAAATCCTAGTTTAATGTCACACCATTTGTTGTGTTAAAATGTAAGCAACATCAAAATAGTAGTTTCAACGATGAGCATAGATGTAGAATTTGATTTGATCCGGATCAGGATTTTATATCCAGATCATGGTCAAAGTAAAGAAATCCTCATTTACGTTAGGAGTATTGTTTTAAAATACAGACAGGCGGACAGGCTGGCCGGAAGGTTGGGAGGCAGGCAGGCAGGCTGGCTGGCTGGCTGGCTGACTGACGGACTGACTGACTGCTTGCCAAACAGGTAGCCGGGCGGGCGGGCAGGCAGGCAGGCAGGCAGGCAGACCCTCCCCGTCTTTCGTTGAACTCCGCCTTTTGCTGACCGCACGCAATGGACCTTTCCGGTTTTAGCTATTCCCCGCCTATCTCTAGCTAAGTTCCACCCACACCCCTGCTCGTGTTGGGATTGATCAATCTCTGAACAACCTGACGATCAATTTCCCTTTAACTCTTCCTTCATTCTTAGTGCATTTACTTTCATTTTGCAATTGGCCTTTCCGGTTTTGGCCATTCCCCGCTCACCTCTAGCTAAGCTACAGCCACACTTCGTCGTGTTGGGGTTAATCGATCCCCGAATACCATAACTATCAATTTCCTGAAAACTACACAGGTAAGCTGCTGAATATTTTGAAACTAATTTGACTGGGTGCTGTTGCTTCCTAAGACAGCAACAGCGCCCAGTCAAATTGGATGAGTATGCCGTCATACGAGGTCAGATGATGGGTGGATACTCTGGAAAGGTGAAGTAGTCCTCAAAGTGTGTGAAGAGTGAATTGATACTACAAGTAGAATGCATCCATATACCAAGATTGGTTAATGTATATAATAGACTCATAAAAATATGGGCCGGGTAAGAATTTTCAATCATAATCAGTGAATCATGAACCAGGTGGATCGACTTTTGACATACGACACAAAAGTAACCTACAATGCATCCATACACATTGTTTGGTTAGGGTATGCAAAAAACTCCTGAAACTACAGCCAAGACAAGAATAATCTATGATGTTCAGTGAACCGTGACGAGTAGGACACGACATACTGATCCACGTTTGCTACATGGTGCCTCTTTAGGCCATGGTGCGTTCATAATCATAGACCAAGTTTGTTACTGTATACATAACACTTGATAAAATAATCGATCATGTGCAGTGAAGCGTGAAAGGTAGGACACGTTGACCTACCATTGGCGGGATGGCACATCTTTAGACCATGATGCATCCATACACCAATGCGACAATACGTGAAAATCCCCTGAAAATACGGACCTGGCAAAACATCCGGAACGGGCGCATGCACACGTGCACTGATAAACATGTACACGCGCGCAGGCATGCACAAACAAAGCGATTACTATATACCTCCGGAAGCGGTGGTGGGGTGGTTAGGGATGGAATAAATAGGTATGGAGCGAGTATGACCTTCTCAAAGGCGGAATTTCAGAGTTCAGTATTTTATAATAGTCTCCAATACTATGATTTTGTTGCTAATTCCATTACGTGGCAATACAATTGTCTCTATGATAAACATATATAAATTTGCCCCACCAGTGTCTGTTCAAATTCGCTTCCAACTACCGAAACAGAACTGTGGTCGGCTTTGAGGCGATATATGCCGTGATTGGTTGCGTTTTTGCCAGGCAGTGATACCCGAATACGTTCACCGTATTACTGAACTCTCGTAATACGTGGGCGCCCAGTCTATTGCTATAACATGCCTATGTCTATAATCTACTTCTTTCCAACTCACTTCCAGATGATCTAATTCACCAATTTTCGCCTTAGTTTTACCATATAGTAAGCGAACACTCCACACAAATAAAGAGGGTGGAGTGAAGTATTTTATAGATCCTATGCTTTTGTATTTGAAGGTGGAGACATGATTGTTAATGCTATTTACCGAATCATTTTGATTGAAATGAAGCCTTTGATGGTATTGAGAGGGTAAGGCAAAGGATATATTTTGAATGGTATTTCCTATTATTATAGATTCTCCGACTAGGATTGATAAAAAAGGGATCTCACCCCACCGCCCCACCCCTGTTGTAAGCGTGAATACTGTAAAAGGTATCGCAAGGAAGTCGCAAACGATTAGAACAATGCGACGTATATAGCATGGCGCATTGATCTACGAAAGATTCTTCCCATTGTGCACACCAAGGGTGGCAAAAGAATGACAACAAGGCGCATATATATGCATGCATATATCAATGCACCACATGTTTGCATATATCAATACATTCATAGAGTTACTGTACAGTCTAAATGCACAATTAACTGTTAGGCATACACTTATACAAATAGATATTATGGAAATCTTTAATCTTACTATATAATGTAGTACTATAGTAGTAGTAGTAGTAGTAGTAGTAGTAGTAGTAGTAGTAGTAGTAGTAGTAGTAGTAGTAGTAGTAGCAGCAGCAGCAGCAGCAGCAGCAGTAGTAGTAGTAGTAGTAGTAGTAGTAGTAGTAGTAGTAGTAGTAGTAGTAGTAGTAGTAGTAGTAGTAGTAGTAGTAGTAGTAGTAGTAGTAGTAGTAGTAGTAGTAGTAGTAGTAGTAGTAGTAGTAGTAGTAGTAGTAGTAGTAGCTTTACCACTTGTTGGTTAGCTATGCTCGCCATTTGGGCCTACTACTACACGGTGTGCAAATAGCAATGTCTTTGTTGAATTATGTTATGTTATCAGCTCTTTATTAATTATGTTTTCTATGTAGTTATGCCACGGTTGTGGTATATGATAATAGAGTATTTTAGCTTGCACTGTTTTGACATGTTAGGATTGTATTGTTATTCTATTAATAAAGCCTGCTATTTCAACGGATTCCTCCGGGAAGTGTATCCGACTGCGTCAGCGTCGGATTTTCAAAAAAAAAGAAGTAGTAGTAGTAGTTGAAGTGAACGCACGCGTCTATTTAGCTCTGCAATTGCTGCCCGAATTTGCTAGTTTCTAGCGCGATTTTGTAGATACGTTTTATACATATATTTCGTATTAGTAATTCAATTTGTAAATTCTTGTCTTGTTTGGAGCGCATTTTGTATCCTCCATTTTCTAAAGGCACTCCTCCTAGCTGGCGTTTTCAGCCATGTAATAGGTCTCCTCTTACTGTGGTCAATGCAATACTTTTCTCCCCGCACCAGTATGCTATTTCTATAGTTCGTTGGCTAGCGTATTATATTTGGCAAGATCGCTTGAGTGAGTGGATTTAATTCCTTTGTCATTTGTAAGCGCAAGCCCAGTACTTTGATTTTATAAATCGTTATAGTCAGTTGACTGTTCCCGGTCAACTCGAACAGACTAACAAATATATGACAATAATATGTTAGTATGCATTGCGAAACCACCTTAATCGGTTAGGTGTTAGTGAACCACTTAGAAAGTGGTTCAAACTAACACATATACGACTGTACTATCTATCGTATATTTGTTGGTAGGTGTCAGGGTTTCAAAAGGGGACACTATTTATTTAGTGTTTAGCTCTTTCCCTGACGGCTTGGTATTATATATTTGTATTACCCCTTATATATTGTAGTAGTATGGGTTTCCTCTTTTATTAAAAAACCATGGCAGCCTCCTATAAGCGTACCCTGAGTCTTAAAATCACGACAAAGGCTTGGGTGTTTCTGCAATTGAGGTGTATCATGGGTTGGAGGATGTGGTTGGGGCAGGGCCACGGGTCCTTCAAGGTCTCATTAACGTTTCCAAATCTGTATGGAATGTCACAATAGTTAATGAAAGTGTGAAGGAAAGGTTGCTCGACGAGGTCCTTGTCGTGAAGGGTGAGGAGTGTAATGTGGAGGAAATAGATTCTGATCGTCTATTTATCAAGATGAAGGCTCCATTAGAGATCCCAGATGAATGGGTTATCAATGAATTGATCAAGTATGGCAAAGTGGACAAAGTAGAACACGAGACCTGTCCATTTGATCGAACCTTAGAAAATGGCATAAGAAGAATTTGGTTCGAAAAGGTAGAACAACCTCTCCCAAGTAAGTTCACGATGGATGGTCGATTTATCTTGCCATTATGGTACAGGGGGCAAATCAAAGAATGTAAAATCTGCTTAAGCACAGAACATCATGCAACAGATTGTCCTAATAAAAACAAATGTCTAGTTTATGGATCATGTGATCATTCTAAGTGGTGATGCCCGCAAAAAGGATGCTGATAAAAGTGTAGAGCAAGTTGTCTCTAAAGAGAATGTCATAGAACCAGTAGTTGCTGAGATTTTAGCTGAAGTCCATGTTAATGAGAAGCATGGTGACAAAACTAAGAATCGAATCGCTGTAGTTGCAGGTGATGAAATAGAGGTTCTAGATGAGGGGATAAGTCTTACTTCAGTAACAAGTCCATCCAAGTCTGATGTCAGAGAGGCTAATTCAACACAAGGTGAGCAATACCCTCTGGAAGAGAGTTTTAATTTAGAACAAGTAAAATTCAGGTTGCAGGTTACTGAAAGTAACTTTGATTTTCCACTGAGTACACTCAATGTAGACGATTTAAATAATATAGAGAAAGTAATTGGTGTCTCGGATCGATTGAGTGGAACAAAGCGACAGAAAGATGGAGAGAGTTCTGAATCAGAAATAGAGGAAAGTGATATAGAAGACGATAATATGTCATTCACTGAATCTGATATATCCATTCAAACACAGAGTTCTAAATCACCCGGTGAAATGGTCATGTACAGGTCAGAGATCAGGAGAGGTGTTAGTTCCATATGTGACGGCAAAAGGGGTTAAATATAGGCATCTGCGTCATGATTCAGATATATTAAAATATAAGCATTTGGAAAAAGTTGAGCTAAGTAGTGCAGCCTTTGCGAGTAAAATAGGTAAATGGTCTAAGAGAGGGTCGAAAAAACCGATATCTAGTTAGCTTAATAATGGCGGTTATACACATCATTTTATTACTTTTTATGCTAATTTGCACACTCAATTGTAGAGGCTTAATAGTGACATAAAGCAACGTCACTTACTAGAGACTCTGAAAAATGAGCAGATTGACATTGCTGTGATACAGGAAACAAAAATTCAGAAGTCAGAATCATACGATAATTTAGAAAAGATTTCTGGATCCAGAATATTCTATTCGTTATCTCAAGATAATAGTGCAGGCGTAGCAATTGTTATACTCCCTCGTTGTTCAGCCTATGTAAATTTAATCTCTTCAGTATCTGGTGCAAATGGTCGCTGGGTGAGAGTCACGCTAAATATACAACAAACACGTTTCACGTTGCTGTGTATATATGCACCAGCATCTCATCAACTACGTCGTAATTATTTTAATGAGATGTCTACAACAGCACTAGATAACATCACTGAAAACTTAGTAATGGGTGGTGACTTTAATTGTGTCATAGACAAAGAAAATGACAGGAATGCAACTTCAACTTATACTAATACATCACTTAGACTCTTAAAAGAAATATGTGATAATGAGAATTTGGTTGACACCTATAGAATATCAAAACCTCATGGTAAAGATCTTACATGTTTTTCGGCACATGGTAAAGATGGTTCAAGGATCGACAGAATTTATGTGAATAGTTTGTTGACAGGGTACTGAAGAGATGTTAATATTAAGCCAGTCGCATTCTCAGATCATAACATGGTTTGTGTAACCTTTGCCAATGCTGATTGGGTAACAAAGGGGGTTGGGTTTTGGAAATTAAACACAACACTGTTGGGACAAGAATTTTATAAGAATAACATAGATAGTTGTTGGCAACATTGGATTAATAGGAAGGCATCATATAAGAACACATGGCAATGGTGGGAGGATGTAAAACTGGATTTAAAGTATGTTTCCCGAAAATATACTATTAGAAAAGCACGGGAAATACGCAAACGCAAGAAAACACTTCATCGATCACTGATGAAGATTAATGCTAAAGTAAATAATGGTGAAGATAATTATTATGAATTACTGGTTAAAATTAAAAGTAAAATAAGAGATTTAGAACAATATGAGTTTGATTGTGCACAAATTAGAGCAAGAGCCCAGATGCACGCAGAAGGGGAAAAGCCAACCCGATATTTTTGCACATTAGAAAAAGCTTGGGCAATAGATAAGGTGATGTGCTCATTAAACATGCCGGATGGTTCAACCATCTTTACCAACAATGAAATGAGTGCTATTGTATGCAATTACTATGAGTCATTGTACAAGTCAGAGGGGATTGATGAAGATGCAAAATTGGATTTGTCAGCAAATATAGACAAAAACGTGTCAGACACAGACAGTGAGTTTTGTGATCAACCCTTAACACTAGAAGATTTATCTATATCCCTTAAAGGTATGAAACTAGAAAAATCACCGGGGTATGATGGCCTTCCAGTTGAATTTTCCCAAACTTTTTGGCACCTTGTAGGTCCAATAACGGAAGAATTAGCCACTGTAATTTTTTAGAAAGGCCATTTACCACCAACTAAGGCTAGAGCATACGTCAGGCTAATATATAAACGAAATGACAGACGTATAATTCAGAATTACAGCCCAATTTCTCTACTATGTGTAGACTACAAAATAATATCCAGAGCACTAACATTGAAACTAGGTAGTGTTTTAGGAGAAATCATTGGAACAGAGCAGACATGTGCAGTACCTAGGAGGACAATTTTAACCAATACCATGTTAATAAGAGGCCTTAAACAATTGGTTGATAAGGATAGCATCCCTTCAGCTGTGATTGCCTTGGACAACGAAAAGGCATTTGACCGTGTGGAATGGGATTTTTTTTTAATTCTTTGCAATCGTCTGGGTTAGGCTCAAACTTTATTAAATGGGTTAAGATTTTATATACGGATATCAAGAGTAGCTTTTTAGTGAACAATCAATTATCCAGAGAAATTGCCTTAGAACGTGGTGTTAGACAGGGGTGTTCCCTATCGCCATTATTATTTGTTATTGTGATGGAATCCATTGGCATAGCATTGAGGCAAAATAATAACTTTCAAGGCATATGTATTCGTGGCATAGAAAGACCACTTAAGCTGTCACAATATGCTGATGACACAACTGTGTTTGCTAGTTCAAACAATAATTTTGCAATTTTAAACCACGTACTAGAAAAGTTCCAAAATGCATCTGGTTTGAAAATCAATAAAGGAAAATCCAAAGGATTATTTTTGGGGCCATGGAACGAGTGGATTGACCAGCCATTTGAAATCAATTGGTCTAATGATACCATTAAGATTTTAGGCATCTATTTTAGCAGGAAATCGAATACAATACAAAATTGGAATGAACGAGTATCTAACCTTAAGAGAATATTAGCAAATTGGAAGCGTCGTCGTCTTTCAATTTTTGGTAGAGTGTTTGTTGTCAACAACTTGGTATTATCTGGGCTATGGTATACAGCATCTGGTGTACACATGCCAAAACATGTAGAAAAGGAGTTTAATGAGTTGATATGGGAAGATAAGAATCGTTTAGTTTCCCATCGTGTTCGCAATAATGCTAAGTTAGAAGGAGGACTTGATTTAATTGATATTGAAGTGAAATGTGTTTCTTTAAGGTTAAAATTTTTGAATGATCCTATTACATCAGATGAGCCATCGGCATGTGTTTCACGAACTCTCATGGAGAGCTTTGTAGAACCATTTCTAGCGGAGCATGTTTTTACCTCAAAGAAGCCACCTCCGAATAGCCAAATGATACCAGATGTGTTTAAAGATCAAGTTAAGGAGTTAGAAATATTTGACAGATACATGCCTCCACCTACGTGCTGGAAGGAAGTACTAGAACAGCAATTGTGAGGCAATAGTAATATGTGTTATAACAATGCAGTACTTTATCTACCGTCCTTTGCAAAATATGGCATTCAACATTTATCTGATATGATACACCCTCAAACACGTAGATGGATTTCAATGCAAGAAGTAGCTAGAAAAACACATATGAGGCATATAGATGTCCAGTGGTTGCTAAATAAAATAAAACATGCCCTACCAATGGAATGGTTTCGTCTGCCAAATATAAATAATAATAGTTTGACTCCACAACCTGCATTAGTTCTTGATGATGAGATGTTAAAATACAAGATGAGATCCAAGGAATGGTACCACATTATAAGACGAAAACAAGTATCACCTCCCATAGCAATTAGGAGATGGGATGACTCAAGCTATAAACCATCCTGTTGGAAAAATGTATGGAAAATCTTACATTCTCCATACATACCAAATATGCCTCATGATTTATTGTGGCGATTACTACATCGACGGCTATGGGTGGGACACTTGACATACAAGTGCAATATTACGACTTCTGATAGGTGTTACTTATGTCAAACAGACGAGGAAACAATCGAGCATTTATTTGCGGAATGTCCAGTATCGTCACAATTTTGGGACTATATCAGCCAAATCTTGGCACAATTTGAAGCAAAGCCCATTGTTTTAGAAACTCATGTAGTCTTATTTAGAGAATGTGGATCAAGCGGTGTAAATATCATAAAGTCTGAAAGGACTATTTTAATAACAATGCTAACAATAGGTGTTTGGGCCATTTGGAAATATCGGTGTGCACAGACGAAAAATCCATCCATGGGCAATCACAATAGAGCAATAAAGGCAATATTTCGTTCATTGCTGCTGAATCATATTCCTTGCGAATATCTTAGATTAAAGCAGCATGGTAAAGAAAAAGTATTCAATGACATATGGTGCAAAACAAACATAGTTTCAATAGAGTTGGGATCTGTAAAAATAAATGAGCCTGCACTTGCTTAAATCATTTAATTACTACAGATGATTTATCTGTGTCTTTTAATTAATCTGTGTCCTGCAATTCAATTTAGTCTGCACTTTGATATTCTTATGTTTAATAATTCACGTTAACAAATAAACAGACTGAGGTAATGTAATAATCAATCGATAAAGTAAGTTGCTATTGAATTATAAAATCGTCCCAGGTAATTTTAAAAACTTGAACAGGGTTTTATAGGGTTATTTGTTCCCTGGTAATTTACAAAACCTTACAACAAAGTAAATCAAAAATGTAAACAAGTGTGCCATCTATTTCCATCTATTTTGCTGTAGTTTTCCTGCTGACTATATATGTCATGCTACCCAAATGCTACTACGCCCGCTGATCACACTGGCGTCAATGGTTGACTTATTTGTCATTGATTGACGAGTCACTTTTCATTTGTTGAATAGTTGCACTCGCCACACGGGCCTACTACCACACATGGATTGAATGGTGATTTACAAAACCTTACAATAAAGTAAATCGAAAATGTAAACAAGAGCGCCATCGATTTTTCTGTAATGTTTCTGCCGACCATATGTATTATACTACCGAAATGCTACTACGCCCACTGATCTTTAAAGAATCAGCCCACTGGCGTCAATGATTGACTTATTTGTCATTGATTGACGAGGCACTTTTCATGTGTTGGATAGTTGCACTCGCCACACTGGTAAACTACTACACTCGGGTTGAATAGTAATGCCTTTGCTAAGTTTGTTTTGCTATTGGATCTTTATCAGCCTATTGTTTTGTATCTATACTATTTAAGCCATATGTATTTATAGATTGTATTAATGCTCATTATTTATCTTCTGTTTTGGTGTGATATTAATCAGGCTTACTAGGTTTTTTTCTGGGGGTTTGCAAGCCTTTTTAAAGGAGTTCATCCATGAAGTTTGTCCGATTGCGTCAGCGTCGGATTTTTAAAAAAAGAAGAAAAAAAAGGTAGTAGTAGTAGTAGTAGTAGTAGTAGTAGTAGTAGTAGTAGTAGTAGTAGTAGTAGTGGTAGTAGTAGTAGTAGTAGTAGTAGTAGTAGTAGTAGTAGTAGTAGTAGTAGTAGTAGTAGTAGTAGTAGTAGTAGTAGTAGTAGTAGTAGTAGTAGTAGTAGTAGTAGTAGTAGTAGTAGTAGTAGTAGTAGTAGTAGTAGTAGTAGTAGTAGTAGTAGTAGTAGTAGTAGTAGTAGTAGTAGTAGTAGTAGTAGTAGTAGTAGTAGTAGTAGTAGTAGTAGTAGTAGTAGTAGTAGTAGTAGTAGTAGTGGTAGTAGTAGTAGTCAATCATAGCACATGCTGTCTTCTGGCTCTGCTAATTACGTGGATTTTAGACGGTTTCTACTACTCACCCATGCTTATCTTTTGTCCTGTTGTTGTATAAGTGTATATACGTTAGTTTAGTTATATTTACTTTTGCAAATTTTGTTGTGGGAGGTCATTTTTTGCGACGAAAGTTTTCAGGCTGCAGTAATTTATTTGTCACTGCTGTGGCCATTTCAGCCGGCCTCCTCTGTTGTGTATCGCTTTTTCTGTCCTATTGTTGTTGGGATTTTTCCCATTTCATGGTCCGTTATACTAGATCTTTTATTGTTGGTTGATTTTATATTCTGGCTGTCCGTGCTGGATTTTCCAGTCGTGGAGAGAGTCGCTACATTCTCGGCTTACTTTTGAGCTAGAGCGCCGCTGTATTATCGCCCTATGCGTTAAAGCGTGTCTAGCAAATATAAACAGGAATTGAGCCTTAGGGTGACGACTGGCGGGTGGAGTGTGGGGGCCATTGACCTTTATCATGGCCTGAAAGAGGTTGTTGGTTCGGGTCCCAGGGTGTTAAAGGGCCTGATTAATATACGCAGGTCAGTGTGGCATGTTACGGTATGCAATGAGGGAATTAAAGAAAAATTATTGGAGGATGGACTGGTTGTCAATGGAGAAGTCTGTAAGGTACAGGAAATAGATTCAGATAAACTGCTGATGAAAGTGAAGGCGCCATTAGAAACACCTAATGAACGAATTAACGCAGAAATGGCCAAATATGGTCTAGTAGTTTCAATCGAGAATGAGACGTACCAATTTGACCGATCTCTAGAAAATTGAGTTAGACGAGTGTGGATGAAGTATATTTCAAAACCTCTTCCAAGTACGCTCTCAATTGACAATATGTTTTTCTGCCGCTATGGTACAGGGGCCAGATCAAGACATGACGCATTTGTACCAGTTCCGACCAGCTAGCTAGCGCATGTCCGCATGAGGACAAATGCTTAATTTGTGGGTCACCTGATCATTATAAATGGCGCTTTAAGGAAGCAACAAAGAATCAAACTCGAAGTGCTTCAGAACCAAAGAATCACCAGGAGCCTGCGCCGGCTGCTGTAGCTGCCGTTTACAAAACGGCTACTGCAGCTGATGTTCATAAACCAGCTAATCCTGTGGTAGTAGACATGGCAGATTATATTGAGGTTTTGAGCGAGAACGTGACACACACTCCTGTACCAATGGCTAAGGATGTTAGTTTAATATCTGATTCAGAAAGTCTACAACTAGGGCAAACAAAATTCAGATCCCAGTCCACTGAAAGCGCTGATAATTCAATACTAGATCAGGTCTCTCTGACTGTTACCTTGAAAGGCGTGGAAGGTAAAACAGATATTGCTGTTGGAGCCAGCAAAGAATTAACAAGCACCAGTTCCAGGATTCGTCGCAAGACAGAAAGTAGTATTAAGCGACAAAAAGATGACTCAAGTTCAGACTCTGATGTTGAAGAAGACAATGTTCATGATATGTCATATGATTATGATGATAGCGTTTCTGTTGCTGATTCGGATATATCTGTCAGTACACAGAGTTCTCAAAATGCGGAAATGGTTATGTACCGCTCTAAAACAGGGCATGTATTAATCCCTTACATAACAAAGAAGGGTGTGCGCTATCGTCAGTTAAACAATGATTCTGATGTATCAAAATATCAGCATCTGACAGTAATTGAATTAAACGCCTCAGAATTCAATGAAAAGATTGGTAAATGGGCGAAAAAGAACTTGAGTAAGAAAAACAAATCAAATTCAAATATGGCAGTTTTAAATTTTTGTTTTAAAATATTTTTAATGTTAATTTGCACATTAAATTGCGGAGGTTTAAATGACGAAATAAAACAACATGTACTATTAGATGAAGTAAAGGCAAGAGATGTCGACATTATTTTGCTGCAGGAGACAAAATTACAAGATATAGAGGTTATTGAAAGGTTCAGGTGTTTGACGAATGGAGAACTCTCTTACTATGTTGCCAATGGACCGAGTGCAGGTGTTGCAATTTTGTTTCTCCCAAAATGCCTCAGCTGGATAAATATCATTTCTTCTTCATCTGATAACAATGGGCGGTGGGTTAAAGTTGTAATCGACATAGAAGGGTCAAATTACACTTTAGTTTCAGTCTATGCACCGGCGTTGCATTCTGAAAGATGTACATTCTTGTCCAGTATATCACCCATTCTTAATGATAATGCTGACAATATTATCCTGGGTGGTGATTTTAACTGTGTTATGGATGGGATGCGAGACAGAAGTTCACTTTCCAGCTATCGTGACACATCGCATGGGAGACTTAAAGCTATATGTGATGCAGAACATTTACTCGATAGTTATCGAATATTAAATCCAGAGGGTCGTGATTTCACATGGCATTCAAATAACGGCCAACTCGCCTCTAGAATAAATCCAATTTATATTCAAAGAACATTGAAAGGAAATCTGGTAACTGCTGGTATGTATCCCATTACGTTCTCTGACCATGACATGTTTTACATCACGCTGGATAATGCCGACTGGGTTAAACAGGCTCTGGCTTTTGGAAAATTAATAATTCGCTGCTAAATGAATCTAAATATCAAACTTGTGTTAAACGTTTTTGGCAACATAAGCTTCGAAACTAAAATTCCCATGACAATTTAATAACATGGTGGGAAGATTTAAAAGTTGGATTTGCCCACATTTCAAAACAATATGCCATTGGGAAAGCGCGAATGATGCACAAGGAGAAGAAAGTATAATGAACGGCTAGGCGATATAAAATCAAATCTTACGCAAATAGATAGATATAGGGTTCAAGGTGCAATAACTAGGAACAGAACACAAATGTATATCGAAGGAGTGAAACCAACGAAATACTTTTATGGGCTCGAAAAATCTAGAGGAGTTGAGAAATTAATTTGGAGTTTAAATAACAACAACAACAACAACGACGACGACGACGACGACGACGACGACGACGACGACGACGACGACGACGACGACGACGACGACGACGACAACAACAACACAACCAAAATTGCTCTACACAAAAGGAAATTATGGAAACGGTAGAAACATTTTATCAGATGTTATATAAATCTGATAATAGTAATGATATAAAGTCATCTGAGATGCTAGCCGATGGCAAAAATGCATTCTCAAAATCGAGCACGGAATTCTGTGAGCTCCCATTAACACTAGCTGATCTGACCACTTTTTTAAAACATATGAAGGGCGGCAAAGCTCCAGGAGGTGATGGACTTAGCGTGGAATTCTACCATAATTATGGCATCTCATTGGGCCAGAGTTTATTCAAGCAATAAATGAAATTTTCCCACATGGTGGACTCCCTTCTACCATATCGCAAGCATATGTTCAACTTATATTCAAGAAAGGAAATCGACAGAGCCTAGAAAATTACAGACCCATCTCGCTCCTCTGTGTCGATTATAAGATTAATATCTAAAGCGCTTGCTAAAAAACTTGCTAGTGTTCTGGATGAAGTTATCCATACCGATAAAACTTGCTCTGTTCCAGGCCGCTCTATCTTGACCAATACATTTTTAATTAGAGACATTATACAATTGGTTGAGAAAGGTAATGCCCCAGGAGCCATTATAGGTTTAGACATCGAAAAGGCATTTGATCGATTAGAATGGGAGTTTATGTTTAAATCACTAAGTCACATTGGTTTGGGACCAAATTTCATAAAATGGATCCGAATTCTCTATGGCAATATTAGCAGCAAATACCTCGTAAACAATTTTAAAGTCATCCCATTATTTTAGAGCGTGGTGTGCGTCAAGGGTGTTCATTGTCTCCCGTGTTATTCGTCATAGCAATGGAGGCATTAGGAGCAACCATCAGGGAGGACCCACTTTTTCATGGTATAGATATTCATGGTGTAAATCGGCCCATAAAGGTGTCTCAATATTCCGATGACACAATTGTCTTTGCAGGAACCAATGCTGATTTTAAAAGGCTTGACACGATTTTATTGGATTTTTACATGGCCTCTGGCCTGAAGATAAACAAAGCTAAATCAGTTGGATTATTTTTGGGTCAGTGGAAGAGTAGGTGTGATAAGACACTGGACATCCGATGGACAAATGAATCAATTAAGATTCTAGGTATTCGCTTCTGTAGAGAGGGTGAAGAGAACCTTAACTGGGAAGAGAGAATAGCTAAAATGAAGAAAACCTGTAATGCGTGGAAGCATCAGCATTTAACTATTTTCGGTAGAACCTTGGTTATAAATACCTTAATACTTTCAAAGTTATGGTATACAGCCTCTGTTATTTATATATATATGCCCAAACATGTCGAATGTGAAATAAATGGAATGGTCCGAGAATTTCTTTGGGAAGGTAAGGCATGTCTTGTATCACAGGATGTTTGCATGAATGATTTAATTCATGGCGGGCTTAATCTTGAAGATGTTAGAATGAAGAGCATGTCATTGTGTTTCAAAATTTTTAATGCATTACTTCATTCTGATATTCAGTGGGCAAATGTATCAAGGTCGTTAATAGAAAGCTTTACAAAGCCTTTCTCAACCAAAAGCTTCTTTGTGCCAAAAATCCACCCCCGAATTATACGCGGGTTCCTCCGCATTCTCTCGAGCTAAAAACTTGTTTTGATGCGTTTATTAAAGTCGACGATGTACCACTATGCTGGGAAAATGTTTTACAATTGGAGCTATGAGGCAATAATCACATCACACATCAAGGCAAAGCTATGTACTATCCATCAATGGCAGGGAACGGCTTTAAATATGTATGTGACATCGTTGACCCTATTCGGAGGGAATGGAAATCATTGGCTGAGATTTGGTATATTACTGCTCTTAGACCAATAGATGCTACGCATCTGTTAGCTCACATACAAGAAGCTATACCGAAAGCTTGGTTCTCTCTATACAGTGCCGATCTACTGATGAAGAAGCTGAACTAAAATCCATCAGTAATGATAAGGAATTTTCCTGCAGAATGGCAGTAAGCAGCTGGTATAAGCTCCTTAGGGGACTACATGCTATACCTCCAAGAGCTATGTATGCATGGGAGCAGCATGGTTATGATATTCCGAACTGGGAGATAATATGGAAAAACATACATTTACCGAATATTCCCAATCAGGCAAGAGATATATTGTGGAGACTAATACACAGAAAACTTTGGGTTAAACATCTCATGACAAAAGCAAAACTGTGTGCTGAAGATGATAATAAGTGAGTTTTCTGTGTAAGCTCTGAGGAAACATTAGTACATCTATTCGTTGAATGCGATGTTGTAGTTCAGTTCTGGGTATATGTAAGTAGGATGTTATCAGATCTCGGTGTTCCTACATCGGACATAACACCACACAATATTGTATTTCATGACCTTGCAAATGAGTCACTACAAATAAATAATAAAGTTATTGTGTTAGTCTGCTTAAGCATTGGAATTTGGAGCATTTGGAAACATTGCTGCTCCGCTGCTCCGTAATGCATGATGCAAATGCTACTCTCACACATGATCATTTAAAATGTCAGATTGCGAATGTCATAAGTATGTTAAAAAACAAAATCGAAAAACGTTAAAAAGAATATGGTGCAGAGGTAGAATAATATCATTTGAAAATGACAATCTGTCCATCAAAACTCCGCCGAGATTATTTAACCTTTCATTTAATGTGCCGAATACGTAAATATTTTAACACTTATATTACATCCGTGTCAATTTGTGTATAATTTAATGTTGATTATGGAAGTATATTTTTAAGAATACATTTTTAAAGTAGATTAACCATTTGGTAGGAAATCGTTTGAATGGCGGCTGTTGCAGCCTGATGTAACTGCCGCTTCCAGTCATTCGGTTCCAAAATTATCAGTCGTCTGTTATTTGTTTTTGACCGAGCAAAATGCACTGTAAAATGCTGGCCTAAAATCATCCTAGGTTTATGAATTACAAACGATCCAGTATTATATTTTGGAACTGCCTTATCATTGTAGCTAAGATCGTTATAAAACAGCAGCGAGTTTTGTCATTGTTTAACAATGTACAATCCCGGATAATTTTAGAATCTCTCTCAAAAAGTAAAGAGAAATATTTAAATGCCACAGAGATATTACTATTGTGCGCAGCGCTGCTGACAAAGTGTTTGCGTTTAAATGCTCGTGCTTTGTTGGCTATAGAAAAGATTACCCAAGCCTATTCAGAATAGATCATACTAGACGTTTAATTTGATCAAAATAATGAACGTATGGCGTTTATTTTATTAGTATATACTTACTTTGACAGAACAGATATTTCAAAAATACTATTAGGACGAAAAGACTGATAAATATGTAATTAGATTTTTAATGCTAATTAACATTTAGTCCTTTGAACCCAGACTTCCACAAAGCTCACGTTCTGGACAATAGTACGTGTAAGCTGTTGGATATTTTGAAACTGTTTGGACTGGAACCCGTTGCTACCATATACCGGAACGACTCCCAGTTAGATGTGTTTCAAAATATTCAACAGAATATTTTTATTTATTAAGAAAAAAGATTTCTTTCGTATTTGTCACTTGGAGTTCAAAGAGTTAAATATGTATATTTATTGAGCAGCAATTTTGAAGTATTTTATTATACTGAAAGACAGATGAATTTTTGAAAGGTTTTTCCTTTTCACTTGCCGTTTATTTACTGTTTGTATGCTGTATGATTTGTATGTCAGTCTTTTATATATTTTTGGATATGAAAGGTTTTCTGCACGATCCATTGATCGTGTTATCAATAAAAAAGTAGTAATAGTAGTAGTAAGTAGTAGTAGTAGTAGTAGTAGTAGTAGTAGTAGTAGTAGTAGTAGTAGCAGTAGTAGTAGTAGTGGTGGTAGTAGTAGTAGTAGTAGTAGTAGTAGTAGTAGTAGTAGTAGTAGTAGTAGTAGTAGTAGTAGTAGTAGTAGTAGTAGTAGTAGTCGTAGTCGTAGTAGTAGTAGTAGTAGTAGTAGTAGTAGTAGTAGTAGTAGTAGTAGTAGTAGTATTAGTAGTAGTAGTAGTAGTAAACGCACGCGTTTATTTAGCTCTGCAATTGCTGCCCGAAGTTGCAAGTTTCTAGCGCGATTTTGTAGGTAAATTTTGTACACATATTTCGTATTAGTATATTCTTTCAAACTTTTGTGTCTCCATTTTCTTAAGGCACTCTTCTTAGCTGGCGGTTTCCGCTATTTAATAGGTCTCCTCTTACTCTGGTCAATGCAATACATTTCTCCCCGCGCCAGTATGCTATTTCTATAGTTTGTTGTCTAGCTCATTATATTTGGCAAGATCGCTTGAGTAAGTAGATTCAATTCCATTGTCATTTGTAAGCGCAAGCCTAGTACATTGATTATATAAATCTTTATAGTCAGTTGGCTGTCCCCGGTTAACTCGAACAGACTAACAAATATATGACTGTATTATGTTAGTGTGCATTAGGAAACCACTTTAATCGGTTAGGTGTTAGTGAACCACTTAATAAGTGGTTCAAACTAGCACATACGACTGTACTCTCTATTCGTATATTTGTTGGTAGACGTCAGGGTTTCAAAAGGGGACACTACTTATTTAGTGATTAGATCTTTCCCGACATCTTGGTGTTATATATTTGTATTATATATTGTAGTAGTATGGGTTTCCTCTTTTTATAAAACACCATGGCAACCTATAAGCGTACCCTAAGCTTTAAAATAACAACTAAGAGATCGGTGTCACGGCTATCGACGTGTATCATGGGTTAAAGGGCGTCATTGGCGCTGGACCTGCTGCTTTGCAGGGGCTTATCAATGTTACCAAAAGTGTATGGAATGTAACAGTGTCAAATGAGGGGGTCAAGGAAAAGTTTCTAGAAGATGTGCTTATTGTAAAAGGGGAAGTTTGTAAAGTAGAGGAAATCGAGTCAGATAGGTTGCTAGTGAAGATGAAAGTTCCACTAGAAATTCCAGATAACAGAATCATGAATGAACTCAAGAAGTATGGCAAAGTGCAAAAGATTGAACGGGAAACGTATCCCTTTGACAGAACGCTAGAAAAATGGTGTAAGATGCAAGTGGTTTGATAAAGTGGATAGCCCTTTAGCAAGCAGATTGACGCTTGATGCAGCTTTGTCCTGCCCTTATCGTATAGAGGGCAAATTACAGAATGTCGGATCTGTCTAAGTACTGTCCATTTGGCAACAGATTGTTCCACTCGAAACAAATGTTTGCTCTATGGTTCAATTGTCCATTTTAAATGGCGCTGTCCAAAAAATCAAAACAAGCCCTCATTATCAGGAGACAATCGCCCATTAAAGGATGCAACTGAGTCAAATGCTGCTGAAGCAATCACTACGGAAGCTGTTGTTATGGTTCATGCCACTGAAAATGACACAAACATATCATCAAATCCTGTTAAAGTAACTGCAGTTGATGAAATTCAAGTATTTGAGAAGGGTAACACCTTAAGTCAAGAAAATAATCAAAATGCAGTGGAGCCAAACATGGCTGTAAAAGACACGCAGAACAATGATGATCTTACAGAAGAGCCAGCTTACAATTCCTTAGAAGATGAATTAAAATTAGGGCAGGATAAGTTTAGGACTCAGAAGATGGAAAGTTCAGTCGGTTTTCTGCTAATCCTACTTGATTTATGTCAGCTTGGAGATATGGTAAAAGACGCTCCTAGTAGTAATGGGGATTTTGTTCGCTATTGTTCTTCACTGCAGGGGGTCTTTGAGAACAATGGGATCGTGTGTAGAACAATGGCGAACAGCCGCACATCAAAGGAAATGTGGTTCGAGAACAATGGCGAACAGCGGCCCCCGTTTGAGAGATTTGAGAACAATGGCGAACATATTCGCACACTTGAGAATCAACATTTATTATATTAATGGTAAAACCCTGTGGTATGTCCTGAAAATGTTAACCCTTAAAAGTTGTGTATTTTGCGTTTTAACTTAGCTGCAACAATTGATGATTTGACAAAATCCCTCAAAGGTATGAAGTTAGAAAAGTCTCCTAGATGCGACGGACTTCCAGTTGAATTTTATCAAACATTCTGGCACATATTTGGGCCAGTACTAGAAGAAATAGCAACCAGCCTTTTAAAGCAAGGGCATCTCCCTCCATCGATGGCCCAAGCATATGTTCGGCTTATATACAAGAGGGGTGACAGAAATAAAATACAGAATTATAGACCAATCTCTCTACTCTGTGTAGACTATAAGTTTATTACTCGGACACTAGCTTAAAAACTTGGCGCTGTCCTAGGCAAAGTAATTGATGATGATCAAAAGTACTCTTTACCAGGAAGAACAATATTAAACAACACATTGCTTATGTGAGACCTTATTCAATTAGTTGAACAGGATTTCATCCCAGCAGCAATAATATCACTTAAAAACGAGAAGGCGTTTGCCAGACTTGAATGGGATTTCTTGTTTAAGTTTTTAGAACATATTGGCTTTGTTCCAGATTTATTAAATAAGTCAATATTTTATATACTGATATGACAAGTAAGTATTTAGTAAATAATCATCTATCTGAACCTGTAGTGCTGGAACGAGGTGTCAGGCAGGGTTGCTCATTGTCTCCGCTTCTATTCGTCATAGCTATGGGATCGTTGGGGCCACATTGAGGCAACATAATGATTTTCAGGGAATATGTATACATGGCGTAGAAAGGCCCCTAAAGGTGCCTCAGTATGCAGATGATATGACTGTGTTTGCAGGTAGAAATTCAGATTTTAGAAGTTTAAATGGAGTATTATCACATTTTCAAAAGGCAGCAGGTCTTAAGGTCAATAGAGACAAATCTAAGAGATTATTTTGGTGCTTGGAAGGACAGAACTGACAATGTTATGAATATTAACTGATCAGATGATGTCATACAGATTTTTGGTATTTACTTTAGTAGAGAACAAGATGTAATAATAAACTACCCCCAGTGTCCACTTCGGCTTCAACACTGACAACAACGCAGTTACGTGTAGTACGGGCCATACAGTCGTTCCGACCCTGACACTGCAGCCAGTCGACACGACAGCTCCAGGCATTCCGACCCCAACACTGCAGCCAGTCGACATGCCACCGCTTCCTGTGGTAGCTCTACGAGTGTTACCAGGCCTAGCTATCGTGGCGCTCGGGATCAGCCTACTCCGCTGCTAGCAAATCAGCTATAAGACTATCCTGACTCTCCACAGTGGCAGTGGGGACCACGGTGAGACACTGAACCAGCTTGGCATGCCCTACAGCCCCTATACCCACGGCCAACATGCACATCCAAGGGCTGGAGGATTCTGCAGCGCATTCTTTTTCCAGCTTGTAGT
The DNA here is from genome assembly GCA_034401795.1 of Chaetoderma sp. LZ-2023a. NCBI lineage: Eukaryota > Metazoa > Mollusca > Caudofoveata > Chaetodermatida > Chaetodermatidae > Chaetoderma > Chaetoderma sp. LZ-2023a. The sequence goes on along the minus strand of CM067367.1, from coordinate 16,152,653 downwards.
ATTGCAGAGCCCTGTTCAGCTCTGAGTCCGGTGAGGCCATGGCAGTCTGCAACTGCTGGAACACATCTGACAGATACTCCCGAACCTTGTAGAAACCTTTAACTCGCAGGAGCTGCTCGACGATACTCCAGCCTATGATAAGGTATTCGAGGAAGCAGATCTGTCCCTTGCCAAATCCTAGATAGAGCTTCACAGCTGTCAGCTCCTCTGTCTGCTCAGCACCGGAGAGCTGAGCTAGCTCATCTGGTGTCTTCTTCTTGTAGTCCTTCAACTCCCTCCGGAAGACATCATAGTACTTCTCGCATAGCGTGAGCCCTGACATGTTTAAGATGTCTCAATAGAGAGATGAATATTCCTGAATACCAACCCGGCCACCTGGCAGACGCAAACTGGGAAGATCTTATTGGCTCTCTCGACAGGATACGCAGATGTTTAACAGCATTGTATACTCAGTACTTAAACAATGACGTCAATGGTACACATCGTGAAGCAACTGCCCGAGAGCCAGGTGAGTCTTCAGAAGGTGGCCAACCTGCTGCGAACCGAGACACAGAAGTTACTGACCAAAGCAAAACCTATGGCAGTCCATGTCACCAGTAACGTGGCAGCGAATGTGGCCGTGGTGAAGATGACAGGAGAAAATGAGGTTTTCCTGCCGCCACTGGCTGTCCTCGCTACACTGGTGAGTGGGGTGGCCCCATCCCAAAGATCGCCCTCAGTGGTGCCTCCTACACTGTTGCCCCTAAGATCATGGGTGAACGTGTTACATTAATGGGGCCGCGGTTCTAGGGCTAGCAACGAGTGCAATGGCTGAGATCATCGTCGCCTACGTTTAAAACCTCTGAATACTGAGAGATGGATCACGAGACCCCTGCAGCATATGAGGCATGGTATGCCAGAGGGCTGTGTGTAGCCCATAGTCGAGCACGTGGAATGAGGATTGCCAATGCCCGGGAATGGTGGACCGCCCACAAGTTGTGCCCCTGCAGAGAGGGCCTGTACCCTGAGCACTGCTACCTATTCCTTTGGCCGACTGCGTGGTCCTCCTATGCCCAACTATTTCACTTGGGGTATGACTAGTAGGTTTAAGCCGTATGTATATAGCACTATGACTCTGTCACTCACAGACCTAGAAAGCAAAGAGCTAGGCGATCTTGCTCACTTGGGCGAGGCATGACTTGGTTCAGAGGACACTGTTGCCCCTATCTCCTTCCTAGAGTTCGATGAGAAGGGAGACCCGCGGGAGATCTGAGGTACCATCCCAGCCTGAGATCTCATCGGAAACACTGATACGGTAGGACAATTGGCCATTAACAAGGCCAAGACTGTATACAAGGGGATGGGCATCATGGAGTGGGCGACGGCTGAGTCCTTTGCACCTGACCTGGTTAAGGATCTCCTGAAACCACGAAGCTCATTTCAACAGGATGGAGAGAATCGTCTCAAGATAGGCACCCTCGGCCTGAGCCATATCACTGTCGATGGCCAAACAGGTGCTACCGCCAGCCTCCAGCTACAAGAGGTGAAGAAGTCAGGGTTCTTTGGTTTGCCATTTAGGTCTTGACATACTCAGTAACGGGTAAAGAGTAATACTATCATGAAACCAAAAAATAAAAAACTATACAGGTACAGTGGAAGTCGCCAAGAAGGCTAGTCAGACCATGGTCCTCATAACACCTGAGCTATGGTTTCTCGATGTACTGAACTACCTCGGCCCAGGAGCTTCGCATGATGTATGGGTCAAAGCTTACGGGTGTACACAGGTTTAAGTCCACAGGATAGTCATGGCTTCCCGTGCAAATATCATACAGATACTGGATGTACTAGACACTGTGGGTGCTGACACAGGCCCTCTAAGCTATCTTCTCAGCTGCTGCTGGGATTTCATGCTTGACGCCTTCATCACGTCCTTCGTATCCACTGGAGGTGCAGAATTCCCCACTCTGCAGGCGAAAGAGCTGGTGCAGGAAGTACTGCCGTTTAGTCTCCCAGATATAGACGAGGCTACCACCGACCAAGTGCTAACCATCCTCCGCACGCATGTCTGTACCATTCGACAGTACGCCGGCCGATGCCGGCCAGTTGGTGCTGATCATGGTCCCATTAAGACATGGGAAAAACATCTTGCTGCAGGCTCTCCTGACCGAACATCTACACTCTCAATACATGTCTTCTGGTGTCTGACTCCGCCGCTGAGGCGGTTGACAGTAATGATCAATGGTGCAATGGCCCAATCACCAAGATGCAGACCCTGCATGCACTGATGGAGAAACTGCTGGCAGCCCGGCTGACAGAACCACTTGTTCTAATTATCGATGACCCTGCAATGGACCAGAAGACAGTCACCTACCTCAGCAACATCACCAGGCACATCCAGCACACACAGATAACTGTCTTCATCCTCTTTCAGAAGTACACCAGCGAGATCTTACTGGACACCCACCACAATGCCTGGTTGCTTTACTTCAGCTCCAAGTGTGGACGTGCTTTGCTCGAGACAATGTATGACTGCCTAACCCTCAAGGAGACCAAAGGGGATTTTATCGCAGGTGTACAGAGGGCAGCTGAGCTGTACCGCTTCATCTTGAGCAACAAGGAGACAGGTGAGCTGTCACACTTCAAGCTATCTATGGAAAAGGCGCAGACCTTCACCTACATGCTGAATCCAGCAAGGAAACTAGCCTGCTCTACGCGTCATCGCTGACAGACTGTCGGCCGCTACTTTTTTCATTCATGAGAAGGCTGAGGAACTTCGTTCGCCGTCTCTGCTACTTTGTCAGAGGCTTGAGGACCTTCGTCAGATGCTACTTCGGCAGAGGCTACTTCGTCAGAAGCTACTTCGGCAGTTTTCGCAGAAGCCTGTGGCTTCTTCTTCATCTCCTCCTTCTCAAGATGATACTTTCGCTCAAACTCTAGCCACTGAGGGTCCTTGTCTGGGACATTGTTAATCTGGAGTATCTGACGGAAGACCCACCTTCCCCATGAGGCCTTAGCATTCCCCTTCTTGCTAGGGGGTTGATGAGGAAGTCCTTCCAGTCCTTTACTGGGAATTTCACAAATGCATCCAGATCACTGACCACTCTCCAGTGCCCTTTTGCATTGAAGATGTTCTCAACAGCCTCCTTATGGCCAACAGCCTCACCCTCCTGAGTACCTTCTGCTACAGCGTCACTATCTGCCTCTGTGTGGGCGTTATTTGCTACGAACTGGATTCTATCCAGCCACTCTTGCTCTTCCTGGCTATGGAGTCTAAATACGTCAGCCCACTTCCCGACCGTTAGTAGATCTTTGGGGTCGACCCTCGGCCTTTGGAGAGCTAGAATAACAGGATTGATGGTTGGGGCCACAGGTGGCTCGATGAGTGCCTTGCCCTGGGTGCTCTTAAACTTCCGGTAGAGTATCCAAGTCAGGAGTTCTTTTGTACTACGAGCTGGTGCTCCTTCCTCTATGGTGGCCAGTATCTCCGCATCAGACGGAGGTGTGACCTTGGTTCACTCGTGGATAATGTCGATGTCACAAAGCAGTCCTCGGAACCTGTCACAGTGGGACAGTGCACGCCGTGTCTGTGACTGTCGTGCCCGACTTGTCATGCTGCCTATAGACAATCTGCTGGAGTACTTTATCAAACATGGCAGCCATTTAAAACCTCTATATACCCAGACCTTAAACATCCTGCAGTCTGTGCAACATCCAGATGGGGCCATTGAACCTGCGACCTCGCACTGCACTGATCCTCGGAAGGACTGCCTGATGGTCATTCGACCCAGTATACACAATGAGAACCCATTGTCCGCTGCTGGGAAGTACATTGACTTTGCAATCTCGGCACAGATCCACGAGATCAAGAGCATGACACTCGACTTCAAGTTTCAGAGCACAAGAGAGCAGACAGTAGAGCTCCCACAGATTATGAACAGGTGGGAGATCGTGCAGAGCAACAGAACCCTGGACACCACATATGTGAACGATGAGTACTGAGTCCTAGGGCCGCTGGCTCATGGGCCAAACTTCTATGTGAAGGAAAAGGGATACTATGCTGCGGGGTGTAATGGGGGGTTCACGGAATTCGAACTACGGGCAGGTGTCGCGAAGCCCGTGGCAGTTCCACTCATAACCCTCCTCGAGAAAACACACGTGAATCCGGCTGCCATGCAGGATAGGATGTTCCTCCGGGTGTACACTGAGCAGCTCGCGGTTGCGATGATGAATGCTCCAAGACCTCATGTCTGGCATGACGAGAATGACCAGGAGCTGAAGCAAATGGATTCCAAACATCGGATTTTGCATGTGCAGCGAGAACACCAGCAGGTCCAAGCCACATATAACCAACGGGTAGAGCTGACATTGCATCGTGGTGCATCGGACCGTGTCGCTGTTGCGGTCCTGGTTCAGAAGGGAGGAGCCATCCAGCAGGTAGACAACTGCAAGCTTGTGGTTGCTGGGACCAATATTCTTGGTGAGGTATGCGAGCTGGCTGATTGCCAACTCTACAGACAGAAAACTAAGTCATATGCACTTCTGTGCCTAACCAGTGGAAGCGACGACCTCGAGTCGGCACTCAAGGGTCGTCACCACCTCGGGGCAGGGACATCCCACCTAATCAGGGCAACCAGCTCAGCTTCAACATCGGAAACCTCCTAGCTGGGACTCGCTCATTAGGTGTGACGGTACTTTACTCTGGCTATGCTAAGGTATGCATGTCGAACACATCAGGTATTCAGTTTGAGCATGCATATAGCACGACTACTGTCGTCACAGCTGCAGCTGCCACTACTACTATAAGCTCTGCTGTCTTCTGACCTGTCAATGCTTCATTGTCGTGCATTGGCTCAGATATCTTTACAGCCTCGTAGTATGCATCGAGACTCTCATCTGCCTCTTTGAGTTGTATATACTCATATGCCCGAGGGGCTTGCTGTACTCAAACTTCTCCTTAGACAGCTTTTCCATCGCCTGGTCGTGATGCTCACGCTCGACTTCTGCCACCTTCTTGTCAGCAAAGCTGAGTCCCCAGTTCGCTAAGGCAACCACGGCCGCATTCAAGATTGCAGATGCCATTCTATAGACTACAGTTTAAAGCTACTATATAGCTGCCCCAGAGACGGATCCCCAGAGCGATGTATACACCAGAGGCTGATCCAGTCGAGGACATATATGATGAGGATTATGAGGAGGACTATGATGAGGAGGATTATGATGCAGACGACTACGATGTCGGTGGTGAGTATGATGATGTAGAGCCTGAATCCCGCAAGCTAGTACACAGGGTGAAAGGAATCTATCGCACTTACGTAAAAGGTTCTATCGGTCCGCTGGCAGCAGTTGGTGCTCTGATCGCTCTGTTCACAATGGAGGCTGGCGAGATGGTCCGCAAGATCGCCAACAATGCTCTCCATGGGGTGGAGAAGATTTCTGAAGCCATACCAGCCATCACCTCAGGAGTAGGTACGTTCTTCGGAGTCGCAGGCCCTTGGCTACCGTACATTGCCATAGCGCACCCGGCAATCTGGGCCGCAGAATATTTAAGCCGTACTATATACGGATGGCATCTCTGTACGCCCTGGTCAAGTCCCTTAACTTCTGAGGGTTTATCGATAAACTACCGTTCAGTGAGGATCCAGCAGAGACTAGATGCAGTAACTTCTGAGGGTTAGTCGATAAACTACCGTTCAGTGAGGATCCAGCAGAGACTAGGCGCCGGTGTACGGAGTTGTTTGAGGAGGTCTTCAGTGATAGTCGAATGAATGACTGTTTAGAGTGTGCCCAGGCCATGCGTGGGAGGACGGGAGTGGACGTCAGTGATGAAATCGTGGTGTACCGTCTTTCTTGAGGAACTCTACTATCAGCCTGGTGGATATTACCGTGAGCCCCCTCAACTACTCCAGGCTGCACTTCGCAAGGGCTACAACTTCACATTGGAGACAGCTATCCAGTGGCTTAGCCGCCAGGTGATGTGGCAGATATACAGACCTCGTCCACGGCACATCAGGCAATCCCATTTCGGGGAAACTGTCCTGAACAAACAGAGTTCACCAGGCAGATGTTCTATTCCTTCCCCATGACTCGGTTGGTCAAAAGACCTACAAGTATGCCCTCACCATCGTCGAGGTCGCCAGTAGGAACACGGCGAAAGTACCGCTCACAGACAAGTCAGCTGGCCATGTGGCCCAGGCATTCCAGCGTGTCTACGTGGCTTCGGAAAATCCCCTCCAGTGGCCGGAATTGTTGGTGGAGGGTAAGGAGTTCAGAGGGGAGACTGCAGCCCTCATGCGGAAACACGGTGTGACAGTTAGGCGAGGCGAGGTAGGGCATCACCGTTCCCAGGCTATCATTGAATCAATACACCCAGGAGATGGCTGCACCGAGTGAACGTTCTAGAGTATGGGTGAGAGGGCTGCCTGCTGTGGTGGAGATATCCAATGCCGAGGTTACTAGGATAATCGGGAAGAAGCCGGTAGAGGCTATCAGATACTCTGCTGGTAACAGCTCTAGAGACGCGAACAAGGGGGATGAATGCCCACCACCTGGCGCTCTGGTTCGGTACCTGTATGAGCCTGGTGAGCTGGAAGGTGGCCGACAGCATGCAACAGATCCTAACTGGTCGATAGATGTTCACAGGCTTGACAGGTATGTGGAGGCGGAGGGACGGCCTACACTGTACTACCTGGCACGCCAGGACAGAGTACCTAAGCGCCCATTTGTCATAGAAGAGCGTCACCCAGTCTCTGCAGGCACACAGCTACCACCACCTAGGGTGCTAACATGATACTCGATGGGCTCGGATTGGACCCCATCTGACAGCACATGGCGCTAATCATAGTAAGCAGTGAGGCCGAGTTTTTCCTGCTTATACATCACCACACCATGGTTGCGCATGCGTACGCCTCGGTTTTTAGCTCTGTCCACCCCGCCATGTAGGGCGCTGTAGAACCTCTGCCAAGAGACCCCATTCTGCCACTTTGACATTCCCTTAGCCAAGCACCTACTTGCAGCTGTGCTTTCCACGTAGTAGCATTTGGAGCAGAGAGCGATGCCACGAGAGCCTTCAAACTCGAGCGTGAACAGTCCCAGAGTCCGTCCAGACCATTTGTCCCAAGCTAGCCAGTCCCACTTATGAGCCTGGTACTCTGCCCACATCTCAGTGCGAATGACGTCGTCGAGGTTGGAGCCTGCTATAGCGATATACGCAGAGTCAGTGTCCATCTGCAGGTACTCAAAGCTGTCACGACCTATGTAGTGATTGAGGAAGTCATAGTAGAACTCCAGGATTCGCAACTTCGCGAGCTCATAAACGTCTATCACCACCTGGAAGGGCCTTCGAATAGTGATTCTCGCCTTGCGACTCTGGAGCTCATATGACTCACTGATCTCCTCGAGATCTTCGAACCATGCACTACGCAGGGCCTTGTCTACCACGCATTCATCCTTCGTGAAGCTGGTGTTGCTATGGCGTTCTAGGGCCTCAATGAGCTTCATGTAGGCACTGTTGCCGAGGAGTTTGAAGAGATCTGCCAAGAGTGCTTTGCTCTTATCTACATCTCCCAAGCGGCGGGCCTCCATAACATTCTCCACGAATGACTCGAATGGGTGCTTGGCCTCATAGTCCATGGTGCGGTAGACAGAAGTGATCTACAGTCCATGGGTTATATAGCACTTGAGCGTTGGGGCGTACAGCAGCCGTTTCTTGCCAGAGAGGGCACAGACCAGCTTATGGGTGGTGGGCCACTTCCTCCCTGTTCGCCCTAGATATGCCAGCATCTCAGAAGAGATTGCCTCTGGCGGGATCGCGTGGTTATAGAAGAGAGGTGGCATTTCCTCGCCCTTTGCCCACAGAGCCTTGGTGACCTCTATATCCACCTCAGCAAACACAAACCAGCTGTCTGCTAGAGAGCCTCCTCCTTAAAGCTAGCTACCCCACTGGCACCGGACCAATGGCGCACTGTCTCCTTACCACGTGGCATCTCTTTGGCCATCATTGACAGGTACAGAGCATTTGCATCGTAGCCAAGTAGACGTTGGGAGACACGCTCACTCTGGCGGATTCGAGTCACACCGGCCTCGTGGTATCTGGTGAACACGATGCTGGGACCACCAACAACAGCACCCTTCAGCATCTCGTAGGCTTCCTTGCCTGGTGAATAGAGGCTAACATCTGGCATGTGCTGAGCGGTTCCACGTAGGAGGTACTGCAGTGACACAACTGGGAGAGACACCTCGTCTTTGAGGATGTCTATTTCTCGTTCTGTGTAGAACTCCCGCATCTGCTCTAGGACTTCGATGAATGGACTGACGTCCAAGTTGGTGTAGTATCACAGCCAGTCGGCGAATGTCCGCATTCCATGCTCGCTGAATGTCTGCTTACACTGTTCCCACTCTGATCGCGTCAAGAGATAGGCCCCCCCCCTTGAGCTTAGATGTCCATGCTGAGTAGTCAGGAAGCCCTGGATAGTTGAGCTTCTCATGTGTGTCAAACCATTCATAGGGGAACCATCTCTTCTGCTGTGTACACCCGTAAGCTTCGACCCATACTTCGTATGAGACTCCTGGGCCGAGGTAGTTCAGCACATCGAGAAACCATAGCTCAGGTGTTATGAGGAACATGGTCTGACTAGCCTTCTTGGCGACTTTCACTGTACCTGTACTGTCAGTCAGCTCATCGACAAAGTACTTCTTGATGAGGTTCAGGTCATACCGCCCAGAGTTGAACCCCAGTACAGGCACTTGGTCACACCACTCATTGACCAGTCGCTGCTGTTGGTTTGGGAGCTTGTCCATGTCTGTCGGTATGTACTGTGCCCTAACCCTTGTCCAGATTAGATATGCTCGCCATTGGATCACCAGCATGAACTCTCTGATCAGTTCTTTGGGGGTCAGGATTGCAGAGGTGAGTGGGCTCACTCGTGGAACCATCTAAGGAGCAGTCAACTGACACAGAGATAGATATGTGAGTACTCTCGATCGTGAGAGTCTCCATAGGATGAGCCTTGATACCATCTAGGAGTGCTTCGACGTCATAAACTATGAAGTGTGGGTATGGGACAGCCCGAACTCTGTTAGAAACACTTGGGCAGCGTTTTATACAGCACTCCCACTGTACCAGAAGAATGCATCCAGAGGCTCTCAGCTTCTCCTCTCTCAGGACTGTCTTGTGGTATCTTTGTTCAGCATCCTCACCTCGCTGGTGTTGTGGACACCCATGCCAGTGACAGCCATGGAACTGGTAAACAGTGTTGGTGGTCGGATCATAACCATCTACGGGAGCGCCCTCGAGCCAACGCTCACCACCGTGTCCACACTCTACATGGTGTATGTTTACGCCTCTGTTTCTCGACTCATACTTGATCCAACAAGTAGCCGCTGAACTGGATGGTTGGGGCGGATAGAAGGCTTTCTCATACGTGGACTGCGGCGACTCAACCTTCTCGCCAGGACATATGATTGTTGTTTTGCAGCATGTACAGTGATCAACGTGGCGTTGAAGACTGCATGCCTGTGTAAACTACTGCTGACAGTGACTGCTGACTAGTGTATGTGCCAGCTTGGAGATGTTCTTGATGTAGAAGGCATGGTGGTCCCACACTCCGATGGTCATGGTGTCATGGTAGTGAGCCGCTTGCCTGATCAAGTGCCAGGTGCCCTCTTCGGTTGGTTCATAAACGTGAATCCTGATCTTGGCAAAGAACCCTACCTTGTTCCGCTGATCCAGTGAGCTCTTGTGGACATCAGGTACTGTCACTGTCTTGCCGTAGAACTGTGTGGCAAGCTCTCGTGCAGGAGCTGTACTTCTATCAGCTCTCGCTCCTCGGTGGACTGCTAGACATCTCCAGAGACACATGTTGTCCCTATAGGTGTCGAGGGCAGTCATACCCTTCTACTGTCATAGCCAGTCTGGGAGGGGGCCTGTCCCAAGCAGAGGTTGGCGGTCGATGACAGCCCTGACCTCAACATTGATTGATCGAACGAAAGCCCACTTGGTGTTGGGTCGATCGATATTGTCTGTGTCGAGGCGGGCATGCTCTCTTGCTGCCACCCAGTCCTGAGCTGCTCCTATCGTGTTCAGCCACAGGCTCCCTGGAGCATTCTTGTGGAAGAGCATCACCCTGCTCACTATGTGACGAATGCGATAAGTATGGGTGTAGCGGAGGTAGAAGGCGTTCTGGACAGTCTGCTGGATCTTTTGCATGATCTGGCCTGTGACGTCTCCTTCTAGACCTCTGAAGAATGTCAAGTGTACTGACCGGCGTCCTCTATCCTCTGTCTCCCTTTCGCCGAGACGCTGGTCGAGAATGTGTTTGACTTCTCGCCTGATGCTTCGGGCTAAGGGTTCAGACCTCGGTCCCCTCAGCACTCGGTTAGTGGTCCTGCGTAGGGGAGGTAAGCAATCCAGTGGATGGTCCGCCATCCGCCTCGCTACAGTCTTGGCTCGCAAGCTAGCAGTCACCTCCTCGTCAAACTGACGAAGCTCACGGATCCGCGGTGCTTTCTTGTGGGGATTCCAAGGATCATCTTTGCTAAGCGCTGGAAACCTTCCCGTCTTCATTGCTCGGGAGAGTCGCTTCTGCCACTCCTCGGCACGGGCCTGTCCGATCATCTGGAGCAGGTCAGCTTTCTTAAACTTAGAGTAGCATCTAAGGCCGAATTGCTTTGCAATGGCGCGAAGCTGTGCAGCAGTACTCATCGTGTATATCCCTCTGGATGCCTGTCTCTAAATGGGCGTTCAGACCCTATTATGTGTGGCGATCGGTACCTGTGGGTGGTGTATATCCCTGTGGATGCCTGTCTCTAAATGGGCATTCAGACCCTATTATGTGTGGCGATCAGTACCTGTGGGTGGTGTATATCCCTGTGGATGCCTGTCTCTAAATGGGCATTCAGACCCTATTATGTGTGGCGATCAGTACCTGTGGGTGGTGTATATCCCTGTGGATGCCTGTCCCTAAATGGGCGTTCAGACCCTATTATGTGTGGCGATCAGTATCTCTGGGTGGTGTATATCCATGTGAATGCCTGTCTCTAAATGGGCGTTCAGACCATATTATGTGTGGCAATCAGTACCTGTGGGTGGTGTATATCCCTGTGGATGCCTGTCTCTAAATGGGCGTTCCGACCCTATTATATGTGGCGATCAGTACCTGTGGGTGGTGTATATCCCTGTGGATGCCTGTCTCTAAATGGGCGTTCAGACCCTATTATGTGTGGTGCTGGCGATCAGTACCTGTGGAGGTCCGTAGTGTCGATGTGATAGTGGATGCTTGTCTCTAAATGGGCGTTCAGATGTGTGTGGGGTTGATCACAAGGCGGTGCCTGATGCGACTCTGGCAGAGACTACGTGTTTGTCCGAGCCTACACAGAATAGAGAGAGAGAGAGAGAGAGAGAGAGAGAGAGAGTCCGGCCCTTCTGGTGTGGTTGATGGCGATCAGTGGTGTATATCACTGTGGAGGCTTGTCTCTAAATGGGCGTTCAGCCCCTGGGAGTAGTAGTGTCGGAATGATCCTACCTCAACTGGCAGTAGTTCGGCGATCCATGGTGCCCCCCCCCTGTCTCAACAACCTATGCCCGAGGGATTGAGACAGCGGTGGGGGCCATGGATCGCCGAACGGCGGCCAGTTGAGGGAGGTGGTATCATTTTAATACCGACACTACTACTAGGGATGATTCTAGTGAGGTGATTTTAGTACTGTGATGGTAAATCAAAAGCAACGGTCAAAAACTTTATCTAGTGATTTCTTCAACCTTTGTCTGTGACATAAATTGAAGCGTTAATTGCATTGTTGATTGGCAACCTGTGGCTCTGGCGCATGCTCAGTGCCCCGTGTCACTCTATGAGCTGTTCAGACTGGTTCCACTCTCAATGTGCATGCGTTTAAAGGAGTGCACCAATAAAGCATTAAATGCAAGATTAAAAATCTCTTTTTTTCTGGTGCTAAATATGGGGAAGTTGATTTAGCAAGTACTGATTGAACGGTATAGATGTTTGTGGGGGTAATAACAACTCTGTTTTGGATTCATTCATAAATATATTCTCAATTTTTAGTTTGATTTCATCTATTGGGAAAAGTTCGTAAATGGGCTTCATTTCCTCGTCTATGAAGTCCACACCGTCGGCATATATTCCATCTATAGCGGCATACCCATTATGGCCACTGGGGTGGGGTGGGGTGTGGTCTTATGGAATTTTCCCGCACGGATTTCAATGCAGACTTCACTGACGTGACTCGTACTCTCAGCTTGGTGTCTGCAACTAGTAGTCTCACTATTTGTCGCTCATCTTCATTGCAACTGATCTGGCATAGTACATCTAGGATCTTTGCGCATTTAATTGTGTCGGTTCGTGGAAATTCCAGTGTTTGGTCATGACTACTGACACAAGCATGCGTTGAGCCCATACAATGTCTGTGCAGCTGCACCCACGTCGGGTACGTGCGCGCGTATGCCCAATTTGGCTCAAACTTTAGCAAAAGAAAGTGAATGGCCATGCTCCAATGAATATTTTCGCTAGGTTACACATAAACCGGAGGCGAGGGTTTGCGATCTCTGATTGCACTTGTTTTCAACCCAAGCCAGTCGGAGCGTAACTAATTTGAACAGGATCTTTAGGCGGTGTTAGCCTGTGATGATATCTAGGAAAACAAATGTACATAACTGTTAACCACTACCCCTCTTGTGTCAAATTAACCCTTTAATGGTCAAACTAACCAAAAATAAACTTTGCCTTCAGTCATGGCTATTTGAAAGGCCTAGAGAAGAGTATTTTTATATTTACCACTAGAATGACCTCCTCGATAACAGAGTCAGTCATTCTAGTGGTAAGTTTTCAAAAATACTCTTCTTCTCTGGGACTGCAGATAGACACCGGCTATGTGAAAACTGAAATTGTCTTTACCATAACCCATTTAATGGTCAACCCGGTGAAAAAAAATTTCAGTAATACATTTACAAAAATAGACTTCTAAAATTGAAATATCTTGAGAAATATTGACCATCAATATGTTTAATTGATATATCAAATAGTATATTGAGCGCTTTGAGACGCTATTGGCACAAGAGTGGTTAACTACTGAATCACGATTTTAAATACAATTATGTATATTTATAATACGTAATATGATGATCCTGAGGCAGTTTTCTTTAAAAGGAAATCTCGTGTAATGATGGCAGGCGCGTGAAGGCGGATATTAGATTCGCAGATTGGGTATTATATATTAAACGTATTTTACATATTATCTGATATAAATTCATACGTCAATAATATGGAATACTTAAGTTAGAGGACAATTGAAAGTAAGTAAATTGATATTAATTACCCTTAGTGAAAGAGAAGAGCTGGATCGTTTACACGCACACCCTCAGTTGACAGGCAGTCAGCAATACGATATACATTAGATTAACATACTGTAGTGACTTTGTCCCTGATAACGACGTTTACTGGGCCGGTAGTGGACCAGTACCGGGCCATATTGGCGTAGTATTGGTCGAATACCGACCCAGTAACCTGCATTATCAAGAATGTTTTGGGTGGGGTGGGATAGGTTGAGGTGTTGTGTGCGCGTGGGTGCGAGCGTGTGTTGGATGAGCGTGTGTGCGTATGTGCGAAAATACTGGGACGTATTGGCCCGTTATTGGTCCAATACCGGCGCAGTGTTACCTGGGGATTGGGGTTGGTGGGGTTGGTGGGTTGGGTGGTGGTGATAGGGTGGATGGTAGTTGATAGCCGGTGTAGGCATCAACATGTCTTGTTCTTTCCCAAATGATGTCTAGTTTTTGGAAGCTGATCGCCGTGTTTGGATTGATCGATCCCCGAATGCCCAAGCTATCAATTTCCTGAAATCTATACAGGGAAGCTGTTGAATATTTTGAACTAATTTGACTGGGCGCTGTTGCTGCCTATGGCAGCAACAGCGCCCAGTCAAATTAGTTTCAAAATATTCAACAGAATATTTATTAAATAGTAAAAGCAAACAATTTGTATAACAGCCCATAGACCGTCATCAAATATGCCTTCGTGACGTACTTATCGACGTCATTCAAGACGTCATCCATTATGATGTCATTGTACACATCACACAGTTCATTATGACGTCATATGATGGGTGGGTACTCTGGAAAGGTGAATTCTGGGATGATAAGAAGTGTTCTTTATTTGAAAGATTATTACATTTTTAATGGAATTACGTCAGAATAATAACCAGATAGAAATAGCGTAACCAAATATGGCTAGATAAATTTGGTAAGATTGACAATTTTTCGAGCATCTGGGCGCGGCCGATAAACACCATTTTATCGCGTCTAGTGACGTCAACACCGCACCGCCACTAGGGATCACTAAAGGCGCGAGGCTAATAGATTCGGATGCATATTTTAAGGAAGTATGTGTAAATGATAATAGCAACTGTACCGCTGAAGCGATTTCAATGATCCATGGTCCTCAAAATAGGTTCCGGACGTCGGGATTAATATGATATAATGGGTGTTATAATCGAACAAGGCGTTCACAAGTCTGGACCATATAAATAGTGTTCATCTAGCCCAAGGTAGCAACAACTTCCAGTCAAATTAGTTTCAAAATATTCAACAGCTTACCTGTATGTTTGCTTTTATACGAAATTGCCAAACTATAGCTGGCACCTCTATGAGCGAGCGCATACGCCGAGGCGGGCACTCTAGATTTTTTCTGATTGGTTGAAAAGTAAATCATAACGGCCATCGCTGGGTGTAGAAATGGACCAACATTTACCCACTAAAGCCGGAATATCTGTCTTTAGCTGCATGATAAAATGTTTAAAATTACCTGCGTAGTTTATGAGTAGCATATTATATCACCTGAATAGATATCGAGAGATGAAGTTAGTTATCCTTTAAGGCTGAAAGAAATGGCTATTTACTTGGCTAATTATAATTTGGTTCACCTTGATATTGTCTGAGATATAATTACGTCATTTTGATTTTCTATGACGTCAAATACTTGGGTGACAGATCGGATCTCTCCATTATCCGCACAGTCGTACACAGCATCTAGTTTCATTTTGTCATTGAAATACAAGGAAAGGACTGATTCTGCTCGTACTTATATAATTTGAACAATTATTTAATTTAATTTTGTTAATCTAAGGTATCCGCCAAGCTTGTACATATTGTATACTGTACACTCAAGGGCCCAAGGCTTATTGTGAATAAATAAATAAATTATATAATCAAATGAATTAACGGTTTGACATAAATCAGGGAATTTTCATTGGTTGATCAACAATTACAATAATTAAACTATTTTGATTAACCTTTCCTGGGTACGTCACATTCTGTCATTGTAGCTCTAATATTTATTTTGATATGGGATGATGGATAGAGCGCATCCTGAAGTTTTGTACGGAATTTGCTGGCTTGGTTGTCCGCAGATTGTATCTGTAGAACCACTATGGCGATTCTGACTAAATAAAATCTTCGAATTTGCAGCTACATGTAGGTACCGGAATTATTACAATCGGTTCAGTTGTTCCAGTAATAGTATCTTATCATATAAACAAGCCTTCTAGCCCGTTCCATATTTTCCGATATGAGCACACGCGCCATCATATTCAACGGAGTATTTTCATTGGCTGTTGGGTGCGCAACCCATTTAAATCTACCAATTAAAACAACGATTGTTGTGAGCGTGACGCGTAGGGATTACTACGCGGTACTGTTGTACTACTATTTGTTTACTAAGATTTGTCATTCATGAAACATCATCGCAAAATGTCATCGTTTGACAGTTTATCAGTCGGCAGCGAAGTAACGATTGATGGTCGTGGCTCTGCGATAGTCTTAGAAGAAAAGTGTAGCTTACGGCTGACATCGCCATATTTTGTGTTTGTCACTATATTTTGCTGCGCATTCAGTATCTGTTATCAAGTAGTGGTGCGTCATAACGGCGGTATCGATTTCACGAAAATCAACAATGAGAAATCAGAATAAAAGTCACATCAGCAACTATTGGCAAATATTTCAAAATTACAGTTTATATGATAAATACAATCTCAAACTCGGTCACTTTTCATATCACTATTATGGACCGAGTTGAAAATTATCAATTTGCACGAGCTTTTGTGTGATATAGAATTTGAGACAGCGGTCTACGGGTTAACAGCCACTCTTTGTATACATTTTAGCATCTTCTTATCAGAGTTACCTTTTAATCCCCATGACTGGCATCTAAGCCAATTTTAGCAGGCCAATGTTGTTTTATAACGCCGCATATGATTGGGAAATCAAACCCTTCGTTTTCGTTGTTGCAAGCTATATGCGATATGTTCCTTCATTCAAACCTCTTGCATTCAAACCTGTCTATAACGGCGCTTGGTTTTGGCGCCAAGCGCTGATGTTTTTTTTTAAAACGGGTGGTGATATAAGGGCTCATCTTAAAGAACCCTCATCAGTTGGGCCCAAAACATATTTGTCATAGCAGATACGTTATATGAGGCGACTATTAATCTTTAGTGACCCCCATTTAATAGTCCCTACATTGTCCGTTATAGACAGGTTTCACTGTATCGAGAAACAGTTATGTTGACAAATAAAACAGTTATCAGCTTGTAGCTATACCGCATAGACTTATTTGAAAAGATTACCAGCTTAACTGTACAATCTCCCAACGATTACAAATTAGCATGTGTTAGGGCTCCATACAGGTGGATATTTACGTACAGCCTTGGCAAAGATCGCGTTGGTGCAGTGGCGGTATCGCGATCTCGTGAAATCTCGCATTCGCTACCAGAAAATGGCTGCGCCCGTGAGACGAATTAATCCCACGTTTACGATGGTATAACTCTTCGTCTTATTTGCCTATTGCAGTTATTTAAGATCCAATATGTTAGTCATATAATACTCTTTCAAATAAACTTCACATTTACCCATCCCAGAGTTGTCTTTTAAAAACGTATATAGAAATTCTATATTTTTGTTAAATCAATGTCCATTGGTGCAACAACAAATACGATCTATATGGGTGTTTGATATTCTCATTAGGTTATTTACGACTACTTTTGACGATTGCTTAAATGCATATAATAGTAAAACGCCTGTATAATTACTTGATCGTTATTGTTAAAAAGCTTTGTTTCTGTAGCGTGGATCGCTCAGTCGGGTACAAACTGACCTGGATTACCCTGGTACGAAACCAATCCATTAACAAAATTGAAATCGGTTCAGGGACGGCTGAGATATCAGAATATTAAAAACTAGCGATAGTATGTGTTTACAACTTGGTAAGCTCATCATCGCGCATGGGTGAGGTAGTGAGACGTCATGGTCACATGACCGCTTTATGCTAGCTTGCTATGAAGTGCGAGCTGATTGGTTGAGCGCTAACGTCTTTCGCTGATTGAATGTCAAATCCTATAAAAGGGGACCACTCCGCCGTAATCGTCAGCCGTGAGTCTAGACCCTAGCATTGGGAACTAGCATATAAACGCCTTAAATATTACAACACACGTAATCGTCAGTGGTAGCTCAGGCGGTAATGAACAGAGCTGTGAAACAGGCGACCCCGGTATCGTGTCTCCGTTCGGCCAACTGACGATCGCTGGAAACATGGGCAATCTCCTTCACTGCTCTGTGCCTCTCTCCACCCAGTAGTATAAATGGGTACCAGTTAAAAGCTGGGGGAAGTTACCAATAATGGACTGAAGTAAAATCAGCCTAGAATGGCGTGAATGGGACCTGGAATCTGGGACTCGATAGACGCCAACCAAACCAATAACATCGTAATCATCAGTAGAGGAGACGATTGGACGTGGTGTTAGTGTTGTCGACTTGTAATGGGCCGGGGTTCAAAGCCCGCTTGAGTGTCAGGCGATCAGTTATAGCAAATGAGAAATCAGTGGAAATATAGGCAATCTCCTTCACTCCTCGTCGCCTCTCTCCACCCATGTGTATAAATGTGTACCAGTGTAAAAAATGTGGGAAGTTACCAATAATGGGCTGAAATAAAACCAGCCTAGATATGGCGTAAATGGGACCTGGAATCAGGGACTTGATGGACGCCAATCAAACCACCAACTTCTTCATAATCGTCAGTTTGGGAGATGATTGGCCATAGTGTTAGCGTGGTTGACTTGTAATCAGCTGGGCGGGGTCCAAATCCCGCTCGAGTGTCAAGCGATCAGCTATAGTCGACAGAGCAATCGGTGGAAACAGGCAATCTCCTTCACTCCTCGTCGCCTCTCTCCACCCAGATGTATAAATGTGTACCAGTGTAAACACTGGGAAGTTACCAATAATAGACTGAAATAAAACCAGCCTAGATAGGGCGTGAATGGGACCTGGAATAGACGCCAATCAAACCAACAAATTCTTGTAATCGCCGGTCTGTGAAACCAGCGACCCCGGGATTGCGTCCCTGTTCGGCCAACTGACGCTCGCTGGAAACATAGGCAATCTCCTGCACTCCTCGTTGCCAAGTATAAAAACTGGGGAAGTTACCAATAATAGACTGAAATAAAAACCAGCTTCGATATAGCGTGAATGGGACCTGAAATCAGGGACTTGACAGACGCCAATCAAACCAATAACTTCGTAATCGTCATTTGTGAATGGAACTTGTTTAACAGGGACTCGAACTATATGCCAACCAAACCAAAGCAAGTAATCGTCAGTCGATGTGAGAGTGTTGGAATAGGTAGTCATTCAGCAGCCTACTATGTAGAGCGCGTCTATTGACAAACTACACCAACGTATATTAAGCACAGAACTTGCGCCCAACTCCGGCTCTTCGCCCAACACATTGCCGTACTCACATTTTGACAGCCTTACGCCCAGGGGCTAATAAGCTAAACTATAAAGTCAGATTGCCCTAAACACCATCCTTTGGGAACCAGTATAGTACGAGCACTGTTTCGACCACCCTAAATATGTAGAACGAGTGGTCTGTCTGATGTCTCGCCGAATCTGCCGAACCACGTCAATCGGTGGAGACCAAATGTGCACTATGCTTTAAGTGTTTCGCCACTACTTGGGAACATTGCCCTCCATGCTCTCAGTGAGCTAGATAGTGTGGATCATCTTGTGCCGTAAACCTATTACCAGCCTCTACATCAATGGAGGCAACTTTCATTAGTACCAATTATAGGTACATCTACAGAACTGTACATTGTACTGTTCTATTATGTTATAAGTGTCAATGACCATGAAGCGCCCATAACACCGAATACATGACTGTTACTTGCAAATTGGCCCACAGACACTGATGCGCACTTAAACCACAACTACATATGGTCACTTCGCCTACAGACGCTCACATGCGCTGATGACTACAGGTGATTCGCCCTCAGATGTCAACGTGTTCCGATGTCTGACAGGTGTCCACCTGCAATTTCGTCAACGGATTCCAAAGTGCGCTGATGACTAACAGGCGCCGACTGATCTTTTGTGTTGTAAGAACGGACTTTTGCGCTGATGTCTAATAGTCACTTATTTTTAGTGTAGTATAGTTATTTTATTTTCATATATAGCGCCGATTACAAGTACGCACCGTCGGTCAGTCTGACCTTATTACATTGTTCTATGTATAGATACGGCGAGCGTCGTTTTAGTCTTCATATTGTATATTTCCATTATTGTTACTTTTTGAGTTAGGTTAAATAGCTATATATTTTACTAAATTGTACTTACGCTTAACACCTAATATTAAATAGCTACATTAATACATACACTTAAACCTTCTAATATACGGCAATAACATAATTTACATTACAGCATAATTTCCAACGATGCACCACTATACAAGATGCGTAATACGTCACTGCTGTCCGTAAAAGTCGCCCAGCAAAGATGGCCCATCTTTGGCTATGTGCTCAGGATGCCAGAAGAGACACCAGCACAGAGATCTTTGGAATTCGCCCTACTCGGAGCCAGCAAATACAAAGCCAGGAGAGGACGTCATTGCATAAATCGGCTAAGCGTGTTACGAGGTGACCTCAAGAAAGCAGGACTCGGTACACACAAGTCAAGAATGGGCCTGAGGAAGCTAAGGATTTCGGCTGAGGACAAGACACAGTGGGCAAAAGCGAAGAAGGGCTGATTGCAGCTGTAGGATGTTTCTACTGCTACAGCCGCAGAATACAGTAATCATACATACGACAACATAATTCCACTATAGTCGTCTCTCACGCTTATGCAGCGTGAAATACGGCGACTACTCCTAACTAGTGCTAAGCACAGGTATTTTGTTAGGATAGAGTAGCTAGGTACAACTGCTCAAATGAATGAGTGCTGTTTTATTGTAAAGCCTCTTGCTCGGCGGTGCTGCAACGCTACACACGCCTGCCGGATTTACTTAGCTGGCCATCAACTTAAGGCCTCCTGAATTATTTCTGGAGCAGCTGTCTCTTCTGGCCCACACAAATACAACAATCTGGAGTGTTGTTGCTTTATTTTCTTTAATTAGACATGACAGCCGAACCAAAACGAGAAAAAATATTACAAGGCCTGAAATCGTAACTTTAGAAATAAAAATTAGGATGGCAACTAAAGACACACGTTTTGCCAAATTTCCACCATATGGCGCCGGTTTCATGGATACGTTTAAGAAGGAGATCAAAGTTGCAAACAGATATTTAGATGCAATCTCATCTAGGAAATTGTTCGCCCTTTCACTATGTCTGTACGCAGAATATCCCATGCCAGTCCAGTTCGATGGTCCTATGGAGCCTGAGATTATTGCCTGTGTATTGTGTATTTGCAAATGAATGGATGTGTGTAATGAGTCATGTATGTGCAGTGACTTGGCCCAGGGATGCACAGAGATGTGCTCTTGCACTGACACTGAGGACTATGAAAAGTGAAAATGGACGCATCTATGCTAAATTTGACAATGTGGAGAGTGATTAAAACGTTTCGTGAAAAAAAATATGGGATAGTCATTTACACCCTGAAGACAAACTACAATGTTTTAATAATTACATGTTTCAAGTTGTACATAGTTTTAATAAAAGGTGAGGATTTGTCCCTAATTAGATAATAAAATGACCGTAAATGACCTAAGGATAATACCTAACACCCTTGCAGTTGTAAGTTGGTGTTGCGATGGTAAATAAGAGGAACCAATGATTAGTTTTCGAAATTCGTATTTGATTTCACAAAAATATAGCGTTTTATGTACGTTTTTATGCAGGGTTTTAACGGGCACACAAAACTGCACCTATTTCCAGTTCCACAACATACATTTCAAAACCTAGATAGAATCTGGGGACAACTGAAGCATGTTGTGGGAATAAGCCTCACGGAAGACTAAACATTGCAAATACTGGCTTTCCAGAGGGTCTCTTCAAGCCTATTATGTAAATTAATAAACCTTGATTCGTGCACATTCTTCTCATACAAGTGCAGTTGTATTCGGTGTTAGACTCCAAAGTGCTAATTGTGACTGTGTGATTAGCCGCCATTGGCGATCGAATGCTAATAACAGATCTACACATGGGATTCAGGGATCGACGTGATTGGAAAATATGTAAAACAATTTCAGTTTATGAGATATATAGCATCTCAAATGCGGTCCCATTTAATATCACTATTGCAAATTTCATCTAAAATTATCACCTTGCATGCGCTAAAGCACGCCGATAGCAATGATTTTAAACTCTGTTGATAATAGTGAACATAAATGGGCCTCTTTCAAGATCCTATATACAGGAAATGGGCACTAACTCCGGAGCTCGGTCACTAAACCAGTCTCTATTTCATAAGGGAGGATAGCTCTGCAAATCACGGATATCAATTCCGAACCGCGAAGTCTGGTCACAAAACTGTTGCGGAATCAAACTGATCTGATCATTAGCTGCCCAGCTGCTGCAAGCCGGTGGAAAGTAAAATTCAAATCGCAATAACTCTTGACCTGCTGAATGTCCTGCAAACAATCTAATTGAAAGTTGTTGCTGGCTTAACCACCAACAACTTTCATTCAACTTGTTTTCAGAATATTCTGCCTATCCAGAGTTGAACCCCATGGAAAATGTAATATGCAGAAATTCAGCAGGCAGACAGTTAACCCAGTCCATAGACTGGATGAGTTAAGGTCCAAACACAGTTACTGGCTACAATTCAGAATCAAGCAGCAAGTCTCTCCACCTACTGGTTCTGGTTTTGAAGTTAATCGGCCCTTTTTTCTTGATTCTGTTGCAGTGAACTATATAACATTTCTAATCTGTAGCTGATAACGATGATATATATGGACAATAGTTAAAAGTATGTTGTCAAATCGCAGTTGAACAACAAAACGTATCCTGTTGGAATCTTAGCTCTGAAACACCGTTCTCTCTTACCACAAAACAATTAGACTCTTTCTTTACACTTGTGCTTCACTTGTTCTTGAAGCACCTTCGAACTGTTTCATTTTATACTTCACATCTTTCTCCTCTACCGTCTCCCGAATGACGTATGTTACATGGTCGATACTGCGCCATTATAGCCCAACATTGACCCAGGCCTGATCGTATTACACGCGATAATTAAGACTTAATGGAGGAATCCAGTTTTAGCTATGCTCCGCCCATCTTTAGCTAGGTTCCACCCACATTTCGCCTGTGATGGGATCGATCGATCTGTGAACTCTACCAATAAGCTGTTGACTATTTTGAAAGTAACTTGACTGGGCCCTATAGGCAGCAGTAGCACCCAATCAAATTACTTTCAAAATATTAACCAGTATTATTATTAAATAGTAAAGACATACAATTCGCAATACATGGCGGCCTATTAAACGTTTAAGACGGATTCAATCGGTCATTCATGAAATAATTGATTATGATGTCAGCCTACATGACACGTAGTCGAGTATGACGTCATATGATTGACTGTGAAACTTGACTCTTCCATTCATCGGCCCAGAGAGATTTGGTTGGTCATCCGTAATGGGAGGGAGGTGGTTAACCTTGATGACCACTTTGGTTCCGGGTCAATTGGCAATACCAACAGCCTTTGTAGTGAATGGGTATTCTCTTTTACAACCGCTAACTTGTTTCTTGTTTTCAACCAGTTGAGAACCACGTGTGTGTTAGTCAGAAACGTTAAACATATTCGTGGGGACTGGTACGTTGTCCACCCGTTCTCGTCACCATTAAACGTAATCGTGTTGATAGGAAGGGGAATTATACACAGATGACTCATTAGAAAGATCTGTAGAGACCGGTTGATTCTGAAGGCTACGTTCGGACACTAACTGACTGATGATGAAAGAAACGTATGTCTTATGTTCTGGGAACAATAACGTCTCTTCAGGCACTTTTGCCTACCTTGTAAAACCGTGCATGGCTTGTCCATATTCTTGTGTTACAATGGCGAACTGCCATACATTTCTACAGTTTCTCAGTCAATCCTTAACACTGCCAAGAGAGGAATAAGCCTACTTATGAAAATGTATCCATGGAATGACCTGCTCGATAAGCGAGCAAGTCACACCAGTGGCAACCGTTCAAAATTAGTCTGCTAATGGCCTGCAACTGAACACTGGCAAAGCAAAGACTTGACGTTTCTTGATTATTACACATTCTGATGGGTTAGCCGACCAAATCGGTGTCTACAATGACCTTGGACACTGCCAATTTGTTATTGTAAATCGGATTTGTAAATTTACAAAAAAAATTCATCTTGGTATGCAAAATAATAATTTTCATCAAAAGCCTTAACTACTAAAGGGCATACTGGCGGGCGGTGGTGTGTTGGTGTGGGTGGGCTTGGTGGGCGGGGGTTTTGGTTCGAAGTAAAAGCTTTGTGTTGGTACTAGCGCATTTTTTATTTCGAGTAAGGCCTGAAGCATTGAAGTTCTGCTAATCTTGGAGTAGGCCTAAATAAGCAATGTTATATGATATCTGGGAGCACATACACCATATCAAACTTGTACTACAGAAGTTGTGCTAATATGGAACGAGACATAAATTATGCCAATGTGGGAGCAGAGAAGCCATGCTAATCTGGTAGCATGCCTACATAAGTCATCTGCTAATCTTGGAATACATAAACCGTGTTAATATGGGGGAAGCACACGCTTGGCGTACATAATGAACGGATGTGTTTGAATGTGAAACATCACAGCTCATTATACGTTCTTTCTGTCTGCTATGAGACCCAATGTGTACCAATGGCTGGCATTGAGTAGTGAAAGATCTCATTCTTATTCTTCTTCTTTTTCTTCTTCTTCTTCTTCTGTGTTCGACTGACCATATTTTTATCTTCAATCCAACGGATGTCATGAATTATGTAGTCAAGCATGAAGCTTGCTACAGCGCACCACAGCTTAGTTTCGAAGTCCATCTCTTTGGGCCATACCTATGTTCTCTGGCCATCATAAACTGGAGAGGTTTGGAGCACATGTTCTGGCGTTTGCCCATCATTAACGCTTGGCCATCAAGGATATCAAGTGGCTGTACATCTGCAGTTTTATCCAGTTCCGTCAGTGGTGTTGTTTTAATTGCAGCAATTATCATCCGCAGTCCCATGTTCTGGAATCTGACAAGCCTAGAAGTATTCGTTTTTGACACAGAGTCACCTGTGAAGTTGATGCATATTCTAGCTTTGGTCTTACTGCTCATGCATAGTCGATTTTTATGATACTGGAGCTCGCTCCCAAGAATGGGTCACCCAGTTTTTTTAGCAGATTTAGTTTCGCTATAGCCTTGTTCTCTGTGCGGTTTCCATGTATATCTCATGTCCAACCTCACTCCTAGAAAGAGTTGTATTCCCACTTGTGGCAGAACATCGTTCCTAAGTGTCAACTCTACCTGCTCTTTTATTGTTGACAGGGAGAAAAGTGTAGTCACATTCTTGGTTCTGTGTGTGCTGCCCCCCCCCCCCGGACCCTTGAGTCCAACGTGTTTCAATATGCCATTTGAAACTCCGTCTAGTCCTGGCACTTTCTTGGGTGTGAGTCTTTTCAATGCCTCCGCTCGCTCATTCATTCTCAGTGGGCTATCCATGCAGAGATTCTGGGGTTTGCTATTGATTAGCTTAATTTTTATGCTGTCCCTAATCTCTCATGTTCTTTTTCTGGGCATGGTGATTGAGGGGGGGGGGCAGATTTATGCGAATGCATTTGGTGCTTGCTTTCGAAGAAACATCGGCTCATCCTTCTCCCCCTTAATTGTTTTCATCGACAATCTTGGTAAGGTGTCAACGTTTGATGTAGCCCTTTTCCATGCTTATAGAGGCTGTTTTGTTGTACCAGCTTTGTCTTGTACCATCTAATTCTTTTGTGTTCAATTCGGCGTTGGCTTTATTCATTGTCGTTACATTGTTGTCACTTGCCAGGTTCTCCTTCGCATCCCTGGCATTACTCAGCGCGCTACTGTTATCCCCAACAGCTTCTAAGCAGCCAGAGGTAAGAGTTGAGTATCGGATGAGGACCAATGCTCCTGCCATGCATGGTGCTGCTAACAAGTTTACTTAGGTCACTTTCCTCATCCTGAGCAGCCCATAAACCCCTCTGTGCATGAGGAATACAGGCTTAATTGAGGATGTTAGTCACATCGCCCTCAGGACCACGAAAAGTTAGGATCTATATTAAATACAACAGAAATGCGCTACTCTCTGTGATGTGTGTTCAAGGGTAATTGTAATCATTTCGGCCCTGCATTCTCTTAGGAACTCTGCTTCATGACTTATCTCAAGTGCATACACATTCTGCTTTGTTGGAGTATGTTCGCTTTTGGAGTACATCTCTGGGATACTTATTCTGATTTCTGCCTTAAATGTATTCTCCTTTCAGGGATCCCACACAATTATTCACATTTATCCAAATCTGTTTCCAGGATATCTTGGTGACGAGGTCTCGTTCTCTCTCCTCTCTCCCTCCATCTATCTATCTATCTATCTATCTATGCATCTATCTATCTATCTATCTATCTATCTATCTATCTATCTATCCATCTATCTATCTATCTATCTATCTATCTCTCGCTCATGCACGTACACGGCACGTACACGCACACGCGCACATATACACATATTCGCATGCCCGCGGGGCGTGCACACACGTATTGTTCACTTACCATGCATAAAGTAATCTGGAAAGGCTGGTGTCCACTAACACGTTTGCGTATGCCTTAAGGGCCAGATCCATTATGGGCTTTTTCCATCTATGCATTAAAACGGTTCGTTTTTACCGCGCGTTGATTTTAACCACGCAATCTAAATGTTATATTATGCCATTCCATGTTTAGCCATGCCCCGCCCATCTCTAGCTAAGCTCCACCCACACCTTGCTCGTGTTGGGGCAATCGATCGCTGAACTCCCTGACTATCAATTTTCAGAAACCGATACAGGTAAGCTTTTGAAGATTTTGGAACTAATTTGACTGGCCGCTGTTGTATGATCAACAATGAGGGCAGAAGTCAAGTACGCATGCGCAGAATTTCTCGCCTAGCTTGGTCAGAAATTTACCACATCACAAAGAGGAGATACAATCCTTATATCCACAGTCTATTTATATGTTGTTTGTAATTTAATACATGCTCAGAAAGCAAATTTTATTAGCTAACTATTGATGTTACTTCCTTTTTATATTATATGTAGATGATATTCCCTCCCATAGGGATATATGGGAAATCCACAAATATGCTACGAAAATGTGAGCATCTGTCGACTTTGAACACGCATGTATAACCTTTAACAATAACTCTAAATATTATAACACTATGGGTAAGACATTATGGAGATCCAAGATTACGAATCTGTAAAGATTATATTTTTCTGATAACTCCCTGTTACTTCCTTTTGTATTTGGATGTTGGAAATCCTATTCAAATACAAATATTTGATGGAAACAGTAATGTAATAGACACGTGCGGAGGAGAGGTGCTGAGAGTGTCACGCCGCGCTAATTTCTTTGCCACGTCGACAAGCATAGTCGTTATTGATTTATTGATATTCCGGCGGTCTGGACAACCTCTGTATGGATCGGGCGTGGACGAACGTGATTGGTGTGGTGCTTTAGCCTTTTAGTTGCAACAGTTAATACTCTATGTAACCGATACTTTTGGTACCTCAAATGTGGTTGCTTAAGACAAGCTATCGATTAATAGAACTAATTTATAACTGTGGTAAATAGATTTCGAGGCTATATAATGCCGGTTTTCTAATAAATACGACCACCCGGCTGACCACAATTATCTTCCCCCAAGCGTACGTGTCCGGTAAGGCGAATCCCCACTGGATGCAGCACGGGCGGGCGGCGCGGTTTCCTCCACTTTAAAATGTAGCTTTATCTACAATAGAAGCGATGCGGCCGGAATATTTTGATATTAAATTCGCTTGCAGAACGGGGAAACGAACTCGCGTGTTCACGCGGCGACAACAGAATAAACCAATCAAATACGGTGACATACCCGTTTCTTTGCTAAATTGGTCTTTCGGGCTATACTGTAGGTCCTTATGTAATTTCGTGCGATTTTTTTTGTTAAAAGTGAACTTTCACTTGATTTTGTTTCTCAAGATTGTGAATATTGAAAAAAAATATGATGGCAATTTTTTGGCACCACTGGATGACCTTTCCATTTTTCATCCATCTGTATGTGTCGCTGTCACCAATATTGGCTAGTTTCTACATTTTTGGATGGATGCAAGCAAATTTGGCAGATATGTTCTTGTTGTAAATATATATAACACTCGCAAAAATGAAGATGACACCCCTTCACAAACCAGAGTTATCGCCCTTGATAAATTTTAAATGTATTAAAATCTGTGGGCAAATACACTTTTGCCAATGCATTTTGCTATTAGACAACGGATTAGTTAAAAGAGGTTCGATTGGGGTATATTACATCATTAAATGTTTACAGGCCATTGAGTTGGTATCTCAATCAGCATTCCCAACGTCTTTCACTACTGGTAGAGTGTAATAGTTCACACGTATTAGATGTGTTGCTGCAGCTATAACTCAAACAGCCACATACTTCTGTGCATGAAATATTGTTATTACAACAGCTACATTTTCCTGTGCACCCTCATTTGCATCCACGCTTTATCAAATTCATTGTCTCAAACTGGTTCATGTAGTTGAGAATGAAGCGCTGGATCATATTTGCATTACCTGTAAATTGTTCAAGTCTATTGACAACATATCTAGATTTGAACAGTGATCGTGTCTGTAACAACATTGCCGAGATACTGATTTTCGCCTTTAGTATTGCTGGCATCTCTCTGATATGCCTCTGCCAGATGAATAGATTATTCATTCAGGAATATCCATTCTTCGGGTTCGCTTCCCAAGAAATGCTGAAAGTAAAGACTGCATAGAACAATTAAAGTCACAGAGTGTGCCTCTAGTACTCGATACATGTGTTACCCATTTAGAATGTTCGTTACATTTGTAAGTGAATAGAGTCCAGCCTCTAACCACGCTTGATCAATTCCACTCCCATCCACATATATTCCCAAAGAAGCCAGCGCCCAAAACCAAACATGAATTTCGCCTAGGCGAAAAAGAAAACTGCTTCATGATATAATCTATATCAACCCACAGCTTCATTGCCATATCATACAACTGAGGATCAAGAGTCATTACAGTGACTGAGTCGCCTCCCATTACACGAATCGTAATATCATGAGCTCTCATGGGGCCTATGTAAAGTGTGCCATAGTCTGTAGGAGGAGATCTGATCAAAGGCGCCAGTAGGTCAACATTGGGCAAAATGTTATTAGAGGACAGCAAAGAATTAAATGCGGCCCATGTTCCCACAACGTTTGTTTTATCTTTTATTGCTATGCCATTTTTTTGGAGCTTATGCAGTCAATTACCCATGCCATATCTGTATTCATGTTCAAGTCTGTTACAGGGTGAAGTGTTACCAGTTTACATACACCCTTTCCCTTTCTGGAACATATCTGCCACAATCACCCATGCCAGATCTGTCTTCATTTTCATGTCTGTTACGTGGCGAAGTGTACTTGGTGTACATACACCCTTTCTCTTTTTGGGCTCTGGACCTTTACATTATAACATCTCACGGCTATGGCATCATCTAAGGCTTAGATAGTTAGCAAACGGTCAATTTCAATTGGTAGCAACATAGGTGCCCTGTCAAGAGATACAGGCTGGCGTGTAGCTATTGCCATGCCATGGAGAGTTCATACCACAGGGGTTTGCGTCTAGAAAATCTATGCTGTTTAATGCAAACCAAACAAACATCTTGAACGAACCATGGAGGTAGATATATTCCACACACGGAGTCCATTTGCTTTCGAGCAACATTTGCAATGTCAGTGTCTATCTCTATAACCTTTTTAAAAGGAATGGCAATGCCTAATTTACTGAGTTTTCTACAAGTGATTTGGATCTTGTATTTTTTGGCACATGTAAAGCTAATCCGATGCTGGGGGGAGTTTCAAAGTGCTATCTAAAAGCACTATCCTCATTCTTTGTTTTATATGACACTTGCCGATAGGATTCGTATGCCACCACAAAGTGTTGTGTCAGCAATGATGCACCTTGATTTATAGACCCTTCCCTCCATGTAGTTACTACTCGACAAGAGCCTTGAATTGCATGCTTGCAAAACGTGTTGAGCAATGCTGGTGGCTCATAATCTGTAAATGTTCCATGAACACTTCTATGGAGAAGCAGTAGCGATAGCTCTCCTGAGGATTGTAGCTGCTTTCAACAGAACTTGCAAATCATCTTTCAAATCGGCGGTCATCAGGGCCTTACGCTGTGTCGAAAGAACCTGTTCAGGCTTTGATTTATCTGGAGGATTATTGAAGTGAATCTCATGAATGGTATCTAAAATCAGGTGTTTGATATATTTCTTGTACTGAGGATTATCATATAGACGACACCCATTTTCTTCTAGTAAATGTATATATGATTAGTGAATATTATTAATATTTAATACAATATGCATTGTTGGATTATTCTGTTCAGTCTCAACTACGTCACTTACTTCAAGATCAGATAGGAGCTGATCAAACGTAACCTAATATTCTTGCAGTTGCTTTATTTTGTCACATCTCGCTTAACCTGCACTATACATACTAAATGGTATGTTATGCCCTCCGTTATTGCTGTTAATGGACCACACGAGCACAAAACGCTGCTTAGCCATACTTTGAGGCTTTCATTATGTGTTATCTCTTCCAATTTCTAAGAGCTGGCTCATGAAGCTTATCCTTTGTGTATTTCTGGCAGATAACGTACATGTGTCTTTCAAAATGCTGTTCCCTTGTAGTCCTGTTATCACTGGTTGCAGCACAGGATGATGGCCTTACCCACTTTTTCTGCCCCATGCCAGCTCACCTGTAGACAGACTTTGTAGACGATTTCTAAGTGATGCAAACTATGTTTCTCCGTGTGTACCTCGTATTCTCGTATTCGCAATTAGCTTTTCAACGGAAGAAATAGATGGCTTCAATACATAGTTTGTGTTGTCAGCTGCTCCACTGCTCATCTGACAAATAAAACAAAGTTGAAAATCGAGAGAAATCTACTTCTTGATGGACGATAGATCTTCCATCTTACAGTTAGTGTGCCACATCTAAAGTATATATTGTTGAGAATAAGTAGTAAAACTACGAATTATTACTTAGACAATATATCAAATTTATATATGCAGTGTCTGTCCTGACATAGACAGCAATAGTACGGCGATATTAGTGTTGTAAATAGGGGTTTATGAGCAGCTAATTACAATTAGTATATTCCAGTGGGCAATTAAATGGACAGAACAACAGGTGGCTTCATTTTGTGTATTGTCTGTTGCTAGTGGAATTATTTGAAAATTGTATCCCATAGGGATACGGCCACCGAGTTGTATTGAATGCATGGAGATATGTGTAATAACGTAGCCTATGGATGTTGACATCGATAGTCGGATCAGGGACATATTAACCTATGGGCGGAAGGGGCAAGTGCCCAGGGCCCCACGTGTCAAGGAGCTGCTTGACTTATCCCCAACTGAGTGCTTTATTTGTTAATGACACCAAGCCATCACCATGACTTCTGCAGTGGTTTGAGAAATGCCGATTTTCAGACCAAGAAAAGATTATTTATGACACTTTACCACTGGAGTGACTGGCTCGATAAACGAGCCATCCATTCCAGTGGTAAATTTTCCAAAAATAATCTCTCTGGGTCTTCAAATGGACATATTCTATGAAAATATCTTCCTGAACAAATTTGAGGTTTAAAGGCCCAACCAATTTAATGAGAACCAGAGTATCGGATCAACCAACTGTTTTATTTTAAAGTCAGCGACACAGCGTCGCTAGCTTTAAATAAAACTATTGTTTAAATAAATTGATGATGTATTTATCTGTAAAAAGGTGTACTTAGTGACAATTGATAGAGTTGTCATAAAAATGGTAACAATATTTACATGACATTTGAAATGGCGACAGCACATACATCATAGTCCCATGTGCAATATTTGGGAGATAATAAACAAAAGTAGAATAATTTCCCGGCCAAGCAAAGGTCTATATTTACTTGCATAAACGCAGGAGAAGCCATCTGAGAGCATCCAGATCTCAAAATTTCCCCTGAACCACAAGCCCTCCCCAACTACCTAGGGCCCATAGACCCTTAATACGGCCCAGCTTATAATTGGAGCAAGTGAAACACCATCATAATTGTTACTAAATACTCACAAAGAATGGACGGTTTGCAAACATAGCTTAAGTCCTGGAACAATGTCAACCCACCTTATGCCTGTATCATGTTGATTTGGAAAATAATACTGGTGTTATAAATCGCTACTACATACTGCAATGTATTTAGGCTCTACTATCATAACACTGTCTTAGAAAAGGCACAAAGCAATTATTAAGATCAAATGTTCACTATTTTTAAACTTATTGTAATAGGCGAAAGAGTTCATAAATGAATAAGTATATTTGATTTGGCAGAACATAGTTATCTTATCGGACAAGATGAATGTTAGTGCCTTGCTTCTCTTGCCCAGTTCAGCACAGTCCGGCAGAATTCCCGTTGTCATAGTTGGAGATGCAGCATTCCCGCTTAAATGCTATTTAATGCATCCATACAGGGGACGAAATAAGCTTTTGGGAAGAGGCACATAGGCTTTTTGTCATTCCAGGGTAAGGATGGCTGTTGAAAAAGGCTTTTGGGATTCTTTCCACAATATGGAGAATATCTAGGAAGATTAATCTGCTGCTGACAAAGTTGATGTCGTGGTGATGGCAGCTTGCCTTTTGGACAACTCGAGACACATTCGTCATACATGATAACTTCTGTCAGTTCTTCAACTCTGTTGAAGGAATAGTGCCATGTCAAGAGAGGGTGGTTTGACGGAATACATATACATGGAAGCAGAATGGGAGAATCCAGTTTTAGCTATACCCCGACCATCTTTAGCTCAGTTCCGGTTTGTTTAAAATCAGATCGTTTTAAGTTTTTCCTATGTACAACCACAGGTAGACAAACATACACTAACCACGTGAAATTTGACTGGTTGACTGCATTCCACGTTCTCTCAATGTCTGTGTCTGTCTGTCTGCCTGTCTGTCTGTCTGTCTGTCTGCCTGCCTGCCTGCCTGCCTGCCTGCCTGCCTGCCTGCCTGCCTGCCTGCCTGTCTGTCTGTCTGTCTGTCTGTCTGTCTGTCTGTCTGTCTGCCCTTACATTGAAAAAACCCGCATTGGCACAGGAATTTAATTAAAAATTTCTTTACCTAAATTTGTCCTATCGAGACCGAGTTTAGATTTACTTAGAGTGGTTCCCCCTTGAGATTAGTTGGGGGTAAAGTGAACTAATCAGCAGGTCGCTTTAACAGGTAAAGGTTGGGATTGATCCTACATTATAGAGAAATCACACACACACACACACACACACGCACGCATGCGCGCGCACGAACGCACGCACGCACATCTGACCGAATGCATGCAATAATACATGCACACAGTAATACATGCACGAATGCACGCAATAATGCATGTATGAACGCACGCACGAATAGACGCACGAATTCATGCACGCACACACCCACGCACTAATGTACTCACGAATTAATGCACCCACACCCACATACTCACACGCGCACACATACACACACGCAAGTATAGATGCATGCACGTAGGGATGTACGAGCACACATCCACACACATACACACATACGAACGCACGCACGCACGGACGCACGCACGCACACACACACACACACTTTTGCAGACACAAAACGAAAAGATGTCCTACGGATATGATTTCATGTTGCCCCACCATTGATTTTGGTTGGGATTAGATTTATTTAAGAATAGGTAGGTAGGGAGGGATGACACCGTGTCATTTTTATCAGGAACCATTAGGTTTAACTTTGATCTTACTAGCAAATATTTCAGGTTTGGATTTCCATTGTAAGCTATTTCTGGTCGTGCTTTGATCGGTTCCTTTAATTTAGATTGCAACTGTGAATATTCGTCTTTCATGGTTTTCGCTAATTCAACATTACGTCTATTGTATATGAGTTGAAATGGGATACTTTTGTTCTTTTGTGATATTCCTGAATCTACATTTATTCCAAATGGTGCTTTTGTTTGGAGTCTTCTAATCCAATGGCCTTCTCGTATTTTGCGAAACGAACTCGTTTCTTCTTCACTATCGAAGGTCGGAATCTGTTCTATTGGCATGATTTCAAATTGATGCTCAACCGAATGATCAGGAAGTTGGAAATGTTGAGCAATTGGGTATCTGCTGAGGTGTTAATATCAGAAACGTGGCAATGCATATTTGTTGGTTGACTGCATTCCACGTTCTATCAATGTCTGTCTGTCTGTCTGTCTGTCTGTCTGTCTGTCCAGGCAAATGATTTGCCATATGCGATTTGTCGATCACGTAGGGCGTAAAAATTAGAATTGATTTCCGATTTAGATCGGCGCGTTAGCGATTTACGCTTCCCGATTGTCGCGCACGCGTGCAGTTTAGCGGTTATCATAGACCATAATGGAAGCTTAAAAAATTTCCTAATGTGTAACGCTCGCCAGCATGACGCTCGCGCCCATATATAACCACATCAGAAACGTATTTTTGTTTACGCAAGTGCATTCAATTATGAGCGAACCTATTCTTATTTATCAACAAATCTGCCGACCACCTGTATTTATAAACGGCGCATGTTCTTAGAAATATTCACTCATAACTTAGTGTATCAATAAGTTGTGCACGTTATTTCTTATTATACACATGTCTGCTGTGAAACTTTGTTTTCATATTGACCTTTCTAATTGGAGAAAGTGAAAAACCATCATAAATGTTACTAAATACTCACAAAGAATGGACTGTTTTCAAACTTATCTTAAGCCCTGGAACAATATCAAGCCACCTTATGCCTGTATCATGTTGATTTTGAAAATAATACTGGTGTTATAAATCGCTAGTACATACTGCAATGTGTTTAGGCTCCACTATCATAAAAAATATCTTATAAAGGCACAAAGCAATTATTAAGATCAAATGTTGACTATTTTTAAAACTTATTTTAATAGGCGAAAGAGTTCATAAATGAATAGCATATTTGATTTGGCAGAACACATCATATCGGACAAGATGAATGTTACTGCCTTGCTTCTCTTGCCCAGTTCAGCGCAGTCAGGCAGAATTCCCTTTGTCACAGTAGGGGATGCAGCATTCCCGCTTAAAAGTTGTTTAATCCATCCATAGCGAGAACTAAACCAGCCTTTGGAAAGACGCACATAGGATTTTCGACAGTACAGGCCAAGGGTGGCTGTTGAAAAAGGCTTTTTTTATTCTGTCCACAATATCTCGGACGATTAATCTGCTGGTGACAAAGCTGATGTCGCGGTGATGGCAGCTTGCCTTTTGCACAACTTACTCCTGTAACCAATGGATAATCAGATGTGGCTTGACGAGGCAAGAGAAGCAGAGGGTACCATGCATCAATTATGACACATTGGAGGAAATTGCGCTGGTCGAGAAGCCTTCGTCATACATGATAACTTCTGTCAGTTCGTCAACTCTGTTGAAGGAATAGTGCCATGGCAAGACAGGATGGTTTGACGGAATACATATACATGGAAGCAGAATGGAGGAATCCAATTTTAGCTATGCCCGTCCCATCTCTAGCTCAGTTCCAATCACGCTTTGCCTGTGACATCTGTTGGAATCAATCGATCGGTGCACTCTCTGAACCTCAATTTCCAGAAAACTAAAAGCTGTTGAATAGTTTGAAACTAATTTGACTGTTTGATGTGCGCCCAGCCCAATTCGATTCAAAATATTCAACATCATGTTTATTAAATAGTAAAGACGTACAATTCGTACAATTTGACAGACTATTCCAGCTTAAAGACAGTTTATTTCTGTCAATTATGACTGTGGATTGTGACACTGCATTGTGACGTCAACTAGTATGTGACAGTTGATTATGACCTCATATGATTGACCTATAAACTGGATTCCTCCATTATTGTACCTATTATTATTTAATCAGAGTTTGTAAATTCTTGTTTGAAAAACATGTCGCTTAGTAAAATGTGACTGTAGATCAGGAATCTGCATGTGCAAAATTATCCCGAGGACATATGACAAAAAAGAAGTCTTTCTTGTTTAAATTCAGATCGTTTTAAGTTTTTCCTATGTGCACCGCAGATGGACAGACAGACAGGCATACACTAACCACATGCAATTTGACTGATTGACTGCACTCCGAGTGTTATCAAAGTCTGTCTGTCTGTCTGTCTGTCTGTCTGTCTGTCTGTCTGTCTGTCTGTATGTCTGTCTGTATGTCTGTCTGTCTGTCTGTCTGTCTGTCTGTCTGTCTGTCTGTCTGTCTGTCTGTCTGTCTGTCTGTCTGTCTGTCTGTCTGTCTGTCATGCTGTATGTCTGTCTGTCTGTCTGTCTGTCTGTCTGTACAGTTAAATGATTGGCCATATGCGATTTGTTGATAGCGTAGGGCGTAAAATTTAGAATTGATTTCTAATTTAGATCGGCATGTCAGCGATTTACGATTCCCGATTGTTTCGCACGCATGCAGTTTAGCCGTTATCATAGACAATAATGAAAGCGTAAAATAATTTCTTAAAGCGTGACGCTCGCCAGCGTGACG
The DNA here is from genome assembly GCA_034401795.1 of Chaetoderma sp. LZ-2023a. Lineage (NCBI taxonomy): Eukaryota > Metazoa > Mollusca > Caudofoveata > Chaetodermatida > Chaetodermatidae > Chaetoderma > Chaetoderma sp. LZ-2023a. The sequence goes on along the minus strand of CM067367.1, from coordinate 16,116,621 downwards.
CTCGCATCCGGTTTGGGGGAGGTGTAAGACGTTGCCGCGTGCCACACATGCCATTCTAAATGTGCGTGTGACTGTTTAGATCGTTTGTAAACATTTGCTGCGAATTTTGAAAGAAATTGACTGAAAGCCAATGATGCCTGAAAATACCGAAGTTCAGTCAAATTTCTCTTAGAATTGTGAACGTCTCCATATTTACATATGAATTTTATGTAAAATTACGCAATCTCCTGTATTTAATCACACACTATTCGCTACTCTCTCTATCTCTCTCTCTCAAGCGCGCGCGCACACACGTTCGCTTCGCCACTACGCAGTGCCAAACATGTATTAGGCTTATTAGGAATGCTATTGTAACCTCTGAGGGTACGTGCAGCACGGCATGTGCGTGATGCGTGATTTAGCTGGTTAGCGTCGGTTCTCGGGGTTACAGATCTTGTTTCGCGACTCTCCGAAATATATAAAGACTGACTTCTAGAGCCGGTGGAACGATAACGTTCCAGTGGGGCCGTGCGACCATTGCTGCCCAGATTGAACCACACCATCTCATCCCGACTGTTCGTGTCACCGGTATGGCGGTCCATTACTCAATTTAGGAGGCTAGACATAATTAATGAAAGTATATATACAAACAAACAACGCTACTTGTTTGCTAGTATGAGCGAGAAAATATAGTATATAGAACTAAGTTGGTGTCTTATCTATCGTGGGCTCGTCAGAGGTACCTCGCCGATCTTTAAATCCGCGAGGTATCCCTGCAAGGGAGAGTCCTAACGCGGTCACTTCTGAAGAGTAATATAAACCATTATACCCCTAACAAAATATTATTGTTGCGAGAGGAAAGTGCGTCGCGCGGGCCTCGGTCACAGGAAAATGCCTTCAATGCTGAAGCGGAGGAAGAGAGCTGGCAAACAGCGCCACTCTCTTGTTCAAACCTATGCTAAGTGTGTCGTGTGAGTCAACCTAGTGAAACTGTATGTTATTGTGACGCACACTGTATTACGTGAAGATGGGGTGTATGATTTACAGAGAATTTAACACCATCATCTTATGTAGGTTAAAGATACTGCTTTGGTAAATGCCGCTTTATTTATGCGTTCCTTCTGCTAAATCCTAATCTACTCTTTAGTTATTAGGTCCATGTTCCATGCTTAGGCCAAGGGGCAGGGATTTCTACCTATCTTTAAATACTTGAGCCTGACTGGCGGAAATGCTCGGTTTCCATATGGTCACCTTACGGAGCGTCCCGGTAAGATAGACAGCGAGTCACGATGTGAGCTTCAGAATCATATAACGATCCTGTTATTTACTGTAACCACATACGACATCACTAAGACAAGACATAGTTACACAAGTACACATATTGATGCAAGGCATCAATGGTAAATAGCGTGGCCGGAGGTTATAATAATTCTGAGAATAAACTCAACTGTTTCATGAAAAAATGAAGTTATATAAAGGTATACAATAAACACAAAAGAAGGAATATTTCTTGCAAAAAGATATGGGCAGTATTAGCTATGGGCTAGGAAAAGCAGCTTATATTTTTGGTCAGTCCAACAATTTTTCCATCCATCCTTTTTCTCCAGGCCAAACTCCTTAACAGAGAGAGGAACAGACAAAATTAAGAGCAGCCAGTGATGAGAAAGTTGCACTACTGCATCAACAGAGTGTAACAGATCAAATTTGGGTCATTAGGTATCAACAACTTGTAAAGATAAAGAAATCAAGAGAGCTGGCAACCCAGTCAGTAGAAAATCAGCGCAAGAAGCAGTACAGACCCTGACACCCATTCAAACATATAAAAAACAAACTGTAAAGAATATTTTAAACCTAAATCTTGATACCTTCTTAAACAGACGTGAAGAGCTTATTACCCGGAAATATATTGGTGTATTATACACTGCAATGCTAATGAAATGCACAAAGCAAGTATATTTTTGATGCAATACAGGACCCCGATCTGTACCGACAGATAATCTTTTCAACAAAGTTAAGTGGCTAGGATAGAACCAATACCGTTAACCTAGTTTTCTCCAAAGAAAATGATATAGTAGAACACATTCTGACTGAAGACCCAGTGGGAAACATCGTGATCTGTTTCATTTAGCTATCATATCTATGTCACCTATTAAACGATATCTTTACTGGAAACAGTGACAAACTATTAAATCAAATATTTTTGCTAGACAAAAATGCCAACATTGGCCTCAACCGTTGTAATAATGACGATCTTGTTGACCATATGTGCAAATGTTAGGGTATTAGCCTGATAAGTCAGGTTCTACCAGTACACGCGGCTAATAATATGGGATATATAGAAATATTTTCACATTACTATAATAAATATTTGGTGGTAGAATTATTACAATATTTCGCACAGCACGAGAACATAGTGAGTTCTACATGGCCCTATGTTCGAAAACTGGCTACAAATCATGTAGAGATATTCTGGCACCGAATATAGTACATTGTTGGAATTTGACAAGTGTGCCACTACTAAATTGCATATGACGAAATTACTGTATAGTAAACATTTTTTAAACCGTTGATACCTTATTAGCATATTCATATACGTATCTAACCATATGGGTGAACTTCTGGGGTCGAACCTATTGCAAACAGTGTGGTACAGAAAATCGTTGATCTGACAGAATTTGCGCCAGTTTTCGGTATTGAATTGTGTACTATGAAATTACGTTCCTGTAGAATTTTTTTAAATTCGGAATACAACTAGCATATTTCCTATAAGTATTTGTGGGTGAAATTATGGGGGTGAACGTATTGCAATGAAAACCATGAATTATCCTAAGTTTGAGCTTATTTACGTTACGAAATTTTTCAATCTCACTACGTCGTAAGCTTATGCCTACTATCTAAACATATGGGTGATATTCTGGGCTGAACCCATTTTGAACGATATGTCAGGACATATCGACACCTATCTGAATGTGGTGAATGTGAACCAATCATATTACAATGGGGCCATATGGCGAATATGTAGCAACATATTACCAAATTACTTGATAGTAGAATCGTGCAAAAGCACAGCTATATGTAAAAAAAAATTGATTACAAAAGATTCTAATACTGAAAATAGTAAATTGTTGGCATTTGACAACAGTCAGGGACTACTAAATTGAACATTACAAAATTACTACGTGGTAGAAATCTCAAGATTCATTAGCGTATTCATATCTCTATCTAACCATATATTGCAGACGGTATGGGTATTGAAAACCACAGATCTGCCAACTTTGGAACAAATGTATGCGATGAAATTGCATACTACGAAAATACTTCACGTTCGAATTCTTTTAAATTCCCAATGTACCTAGCATGAGCGAAGTTCTGGAACCGACCATATTACGGAAAGTAGGGCACCGAAAACCATGAATACACCATTTAAGCTAAATTTTGGGTATTAAAATTATTTCATCTAGAATATGTTAGATTCGGAATATAACTAGCTTATTAAAGCTCAAGTCTATGTGGGGTAAATTATGGGGCTGAACATACTACAGACAATAGGGCACTGAAAACTGTGGTGGTTTATTAATACAATGAACCTTTCCAGTTTAGCCCATCTCTAGCTAAACTCCACCCATACCACTCTCGAGTTGGGATCGATGGATTTCTGAACTACTAGACGATAAATTTCAAGAAAACTATACAGGTAAGCCGTGGAGTATTTTGACACTAAATTGACTGGGTCCTGTTGCTGCATATGGCAGCAACAGCGGCCAGTCAAATTATTTTCAAAATATTCAACAGCATTTTTATTAAATAACAAAAACATACAATTCGTACAACGTGTCAGATTATTAAGCATTTAAGATGAACTAAATCTTAATAATAATAATAATAATAATAATAAGTGAATTTATAACGCGCCAAACTCCACGCAAGCATGCTCGTAGCGCAAGACAATGAAATGATAATATAAACATTAATTTAAATTCTGGTACGCTTGTTTAAAGAGATGAGTTTTAAGATTTGATTTGAATGTTGTAAGATTTTTTGACAATTTTAGATGAATAGGGAGGTTGTTCCATTCAGTGGCGGCCGAGAAAGAAAATGTTCTAAAGCCGTATGAATTCATTTTGTATTTTGGGATTTTGAGCATTTGCTTGTTTAGGGATCTAAGTGACCGGGTTGGTTGGTATGGCTCGACTAATGCAGAAAGGTATGTAGGTGCAATACAAGTGGTCCATATTGTGTGGACCACGCATTAACAAGTGGTATTAGCCCTGTAATGCTCAATTTGTTCATGCCAATTTCAATAGAGGGATCCATTTCTGGGTATGCCACGCCTATTTCTAGCTAAGCTTCACCCCTTTTTTGCGTGTCGGAATCGATGTCTATATATACGCTGAACAATGAATTCCCAGACTTCCCATTTCAAGGTAACTATACAGGTAAGCTGATGAGTATTTTGTAACTAATTTGACTGGGTGCAACGAAAACCATGAATCGCCCTAAATTTGAGCCGAAATTATTTCATGGTAGATAGTTTTAAATCTCACTACTCCGTAAGCGTATGCCAATACCTATCTAAACATATGGGTGACATTCTTGGGCCGAACCCATTATGAGCGATATGCCAGGACATACCGACACCTATCTGAATGTGGTGAATGTGAACCAACCATATTATAATGGGGCCATACGGCGAATATGTAACTACCTACGATGAGATTACTAGATGGTAGAATTGTTCAAAAGCACTAGCTCATATTGAGTTATATACATCCATATATAAAAAAAATTATTACAAATCGAGAACAGACATTCTGATACCGAATATAGTAAATTGTTGGCATTTGACAACTGTTCGTGGCTACTAAATTGAATATTCCGAAATTACTGCGTGGTAGAAAACTCAAGATTCATTAGCGTGTTCATATCGCTATCTAACCATATCGGTGAAATTATGTGGCCAAACCTATTGCAGACAGGTAATAGTAGGGCATTGAAAATCTACAGATCTGCCAAAATTGAAACGAATTTACGCGATGAAATCGTATACTACGAAATTACTTCACGGTCGAATTTTTTTAATGTAACTATCGTATTCAAATCCCTCTACGTCTATGTGAGCGAAGTTCTGGAGCCGACCATATTACATACAGACAGTAGGGCACCGAAAAGCACGAAAACCCCAACATTTAAGCCAATTTTTGCTAATAAAATTATTTCATCTAGAATTTGTTAGATTCGGAATATACCTAGCATGTTAAGGCTCAAGTCTATGTAGGTGAAATTATGGGGCTAAACATATTACAGACAATAGGGCACTGAAAACTGTGAATCACCGGAGATTTACCACACTTTCGGTATGAAATTGTGCACTACGAAATTACTTCATGGTACAATTTTTTTTAACCTCAATCCATTAATTCACTAGCGTATTGATATACCTGTCTAACTATATGGTTGAAATTATGTGGCCAAATTTCCTGTAGACCTTCTTAACTTAGCACATGCATAGGCCTACACTTTCGGTTGATTTCTGTATTCAACAATCTGCTACAATATCATTGACAGCAGTTTTGACTGGGAATTTGGAACATTGGTAGTCTATCAATACTGCCACATAATTACATTGGCCCTACATGCATTTATTCCCACGGATGGATTAAAGACAAAAGGATACTACTGATAATCACACATCTATTATTCATTCGTATCCCGCGGGTTCTCTTTCGATACGAGATCGAGAAATGTATCCCGTATGTAGGGGCCTATTGAGTAGCCATTGACGTAGCAATTTCACAATCCAGTGTCGCTTTTACAGTCTGCTACGGAGATAGACTGGGTCCCAGTCTGTCTGGTATCCGACGTTGAGTCTGTCTAACAGTCTAGTCGTTGTGATAACGTAAGTAGATGACTGGTCATTACATTAGAGGTGTAGTTTCGAAGAAGCCAAGCCTTTATTTTTAGATGGATCCATTATTGTTAGCGAACGCTGTCTACTTTTTCGCCCTATTATTATTATGCGTCTTTTTCTTTTGAAATTTACCACACACATAGTACGCCTCACGACTGTCTGTAACAAGTCTGTAGTGTTTACCCTATCTCGAATGCAACAAATGTGAATCATACTATAATGCAATACGGAAAGGTTAAACAGACATGGTACATCATCGTCGTCCTCATAATTTATTAACCCTGTATTACCTAAATTGAGTCAAGAATATGAAAAAAAATATTTGGTTATTGAGTGTCTATTTGCAGGCCAATAGACGACTGTTTTGAAGAGTTACTATTGGAATGACTGGCTCAATTATCGAGCCAGTCATTTCAGTGGTGAATTTTCAAAAAACGATCTCTTGACCTGCAAATTAACGTCCTCAAGATCACTGTAGAGGCCGGTTTTGGCGGCCTCCTCATGAAAGGGTTAAAATACATTAAGAGAAGATAATAGGCTTACATGGGCAGTCGTTGTCGTTGCAATGCTTAATACAGGTCTATGATAGCAACAAGTAGGTGGGTAGGGTGGGGTGGGCTACCAGTCAAAGTATTAAAAAGATATTCGTATAGTTGTCTTTATCTGAGATATTGAAATGTCGGTGTTAAACATTCCAAAGGATTTTCTTAGAAAAACACACAATTCTGCCCAAGTAAGTCACATCTTGGTGGCGGTTGCTTGAAATGACTTCCATAGGCCTAACGTTAGTCAATCGGTCACGGAATCCGGGTGGTATATTAATACATTAATACCGCGCTCGTGTTGATATCGATGGATCCCTGAGCTTCTTAACTATCAATTTCCAGAAAACTATACAGGTAAGGTGTTGACTATTTTGAAACCAATTTGACTGGGTGCTGTTGATGCTTGTGGCAATAACATTGCCCAGTCAAATTAGTTTCAAAATATTCACCAGCATGTTTTGTAAATAGCAAAGACATACAATTCGTACAACGTGTCGGACTATTAAGCATTTAAGACGGACACACTTGAGTCAGTCATGACGTCATGATTATGATGTCATCCTATACGTCACGTCGTTGATTATGACATCATATGACGTAATATGATCACTAGACAACATGAAAATGTCCATTAGCAAGTGGTATTAATTACCCTCCCTCCGTCAGAGGACGAGTACATTGTATTCAGGGCAACAATCTATGATTGGCCTTGTTAAAATATGTGACCTATACATATGGGTGGTCTCTTAATACAAGTGGTCCATATTGTGTGGGCCACGCATTACCAAGTGGTATCAGCCATGTAATGCTCAATTTGCTCATGACAATTTCAATAGATAGATCCATTTCTAGGTATGCTCCACCACTTTTTGCGTGTTGGAATCGATGTATATGTATACGCTGACTAATGAATTCCCAGACTTCCAATTTCAAGGTAACTATACAGGTAAGCTGATGACTATTTTGAAACTAATTTGACTGGGTACTTTTAAAGGTTTGCTGCCTCTGGCCGCAACAGCGCCAGGTCAAATTAGTTTCAAAATATTCAACACGATGTTGATTAAACAGTAAAGACATACAATTCGTACACTTGCCGGACTATTCAATGTTCATGACTGAGCTCGATACGCCATTCATTTACACATTTTGGATTGTGACGTCAGCCTGTATATGAAGTAATTGATTATGACGTCATATCCTTCAGTTACAGATCGAACCAAGCCATTTTCATAGAAGATGACTGTTGAATAAATAGCAAAGACATACAATTCGAACAGCGTCTAGTCAAATTAGTTTCAAAATATTCAACAGCATACTGATTAAATAGTAAAGACGTGCAATTCGCATACTTGACTGGCTATTCAATGTTCCTGGTGGTGCTAGATACGTCATTCATTACACATTTTGATTGTGACGTCTAGCTATATTTGACCTGAATAATTATGACGTCATATACAGAAAAATCCATTATCATAGAAAATGTCCTATGTCTAATTGCCGTCCAAGAAGAGACCATTGTGGTTTTTCTTTTGCAATCTACTACTGGAATTATAGGATCGGTTATCCAACCAGTCATTCCAGTGGTAAACTTTCAAAACAAGTTCTCCGGTGAGTAGCTAATGCAAATGGACATTTCTCACGATCACCGCAAGAAGCCATTTGTGGTCAGTTTGATAGAGTGCTAAAGTGGACATATAAGTTCCGTTGGCTGTTTATTAAAATAATTAAGCGGTCATCGCCGCGCAAACTCTATTACAGTCGGACCAGAACAAATAAGAGCACTCGCCATGAATCACATGCATGAAGATAATAATTATGAGATATCCAGCAATCTAAAAATAGAGCCGTGTCTTCGCGCCGAGAATTATTAGATCTCGCATCGATGGAGATCGCGCGAGACACAGCCCCACAATCCCCTGCGCGAAATGTCCGCGCTTATAGGCAATTCTGGCCAGCAATAAATAGAAGCAATAAGCAATTGAAAAGCGCATTTATGTTTTATGGTAGGGAGGAGGAGACAGATATCCAACTATAGTGACCTTCCCGTGATGGCATGGCGGGTTCCAAGACCGCACCCAGTCACTGTGAAGCGTTAGATGTAGATCTGTGCCCCGTCCTCACCTGGTGTGTCGGGGCGGATCATGTAAGATCCGAACCCGGGGACTAACATTACCAGTCATTATGGTTATGTTTAAGATGCCCAGAGATGCACTGCTGGCTGGTTAAAATAAAATAATGTTTTCGCAGTGCTTCCTATTTTGGCATGGATATCTACGCTAACTGGTATCCGATGATACAGAGGGGTGTTTGCGGAATCGACACTTTAGTCTTCACTGCTCAGAAACCCCAATAGTTTCCAGAGTTGGATCGCACCAACGTGTCGAAGGGGGGTCCAGACAATTACAAGCATTGCGGCTAGAGGAGCGTAGGAAGAGACAATCACCCATCTGTTAATAAGGAGGCCCTAAGGTATATGGCCAATTTATACCACCTAGCCTGTGTGTGGTGTTACATATCCGCTACATCCAGAAAAGAGGCTTACACAAATGACTCCTAAAGAGCGATCGTCCCTTACTACTTTTAAATCTATCCCATCGAGCTAGAATTGCCAGGTTCAGTCGATCACATGTCAGGTTCGCTTAATGAGAACCTGAACAGTGACATCAGTGAAAAAGTGATGCTGGGGGAAAAGGTAGTGCGGATTTATTGTTGCGGTATAGTGTAGCCTAGCGTACTGCGGTCCTAGTATTTTATATAATATAAACAAAGCAAGTAACTAGGATGGCGGCTGCCATATATAACCGACTATCACAGTATTGACAATAAATGAGGTCACACGACCTTGCGGTTATCGTTAGTCATAAGCGCAAAATAAGGATAATATACACATTACAAATATAGACTATAAAATGCGGTCTCGGACGACCGGTCGGTACCTATTGGTCATCAGTACCTACAAAGAAGCTTAAAAATACAATAATACAATAATACAATTATATGAGTAGCTATTAGTCATCGGTACGGAAAAAGTTCATAGATCCCTGTAGATGATGCATCACAGATGAGGTACGCGAGATGGCACGATTCTGAACTTGCTGGGAAAATATCCTCAGGCGAACTGTTGATGCGGCTCACTCTCAAAGACGGTGAAGAAGAAGGATTGCGGATGCGGATGTCTACTAGATAGTCATTTCATTTTACATGTCCTAATTTAAACAGAGTGTAAAAGGTTCGGTACTGCGGCGGAAGTTGGAAGCTGTCCTGTAGTAATGAAGGGATAAGGAATAAAATAAGGACATTTCTGATCCGATTTTTAAACAGTTTTGGATTTCTCGTTTCATTCCGGTCCTGATAGGCACCAAGAATGACGAGGATGGTACAATTTCAAGGAATTATATGCACCAACTCGGTACATTTTTAGTAGGCATTCACTCCCAACGCTGAGGTGCGTTGTCAGGCAAGCTCTGACGCACGCGCATGCGCGCTACGCGATCTCACGGACTTTTGGAAACCTCTCTTATATGGCTTTATTTACGAGTACTATCCTACTAAGGGGGCGTGCTCGGAACGTACCCGGGCCAGTGGGTCCCGTACCCAGCTGAGCTAGGACAGTTCGTACCTGTCCGGTCGATCCGCGCTAGACCATCCGCGGAAAGACGATACACGTCTTAGTACCGTTTTCACACTTGACATTCCAGTACCTCATATTGAGAATTTGGGATAATAAATTAAATCTTTTATGTTTAATTCAACGATACGTTGTTGCTCTCAATTGGATCAACACATTCAAGTCAAACCAGCTTAAAAATATTCAATATATAAATTCTTGCATCTTATATCGTAAGCAAAGTAACGTACGGGATGTTGTGGATGAAAAGGGTTAGTTCCTTTCTTTTCATCCAAGCATGCCTACTAACAATCATCCGTTTTCTGACCGGGGAAGGCGTTTTTTTATATTAGCTAAATTATATTAAGAGATCAGTGGTCAGGTCAAAGATCCGGTCAACAAGTTATGCTACTACTTCACGTTATTTCGCCCAGGCTATTACAATAGCATATGGGGTAACAGTTATTACATGCAATAATTATGACAGCGGCGCTATTTTACATATAACATAAGGGATTAAAATATGTGTATTATACGCTAGCTGTGGGAGGCCTGCGCTCTGTGGAAATAAATAACTAGACGATATTTTATGACAGTGGAGATAGAATATAAGCTGTTAATTATATCATGCGCTATAATGATATACATGCTTAGAGCTTACATAACAGTGCTCATACGTTCATAGTAACCCTTCGAGCCGTGAGCTCCCAGAATCTCGGTTTTAACGTAACTGTAGAGGAAAGCTGTTGAATATTTTGGCAGACCCGACAGGGGCCTGTTTCTGCCATAAACAGAAACAGCTGTCATTCAGGCCAACTTGAAAATACCCATCGGGATATAGTGAATGATTTAGGTTGTGGCCTTTTGATTTGGAGGGGTTAATATTCAATATATTATACAGTACATTAATGCTACTGGAGCTATTTCAGTGAATCGCATGTTGGGCGAACATTGGGTGCTTCAACATGATAGCAATGAGCTAGCCCGATAATAACTTATCATTTGTCATATTCAGTGGGGAGTACATGTGTGAAATATTTTCATTTTCGAAAGTTATAAGTGTAATTTGCATGATATTGATAGGCCTATTGCATATGGATTGCCTGTTGAGGGGAATAAGCTGGCAATTTGTTTTGACAGTGCGGATAGAATATACACAATTAATTATACAATGCGCTATAAATATATACATACTTAGGGCCGACATAACAATACCCATACGTTCATATTAACCCTTTGTACCGTGAGTTCTAAGAATCTCAATTGGAAATCTTAGCTGATATTGGCGTCATATGACGCCAGATGATAAATGGATACTCTGGAATGGTGAAATGTTTTTAATGTAGTAAAACTCATTTATTTCTTTAATTCAGATGGAAGCACGAGAAGATATGTGTGTTATGTTCCTCTCTGTCGGGGACTAGCTTATGTCTGCGAGAAGTCTTGGAGAATAAATAATGTATAAATAAATAATAAACTCAATTTTAAACAAATATATAACATTTTGCGGTTTATTCACATGTGGCTGTAAAGACTGACAACGTTCATCTCCCTCCCATCTCTGCTTTTTTTCAAATCCCCTCTTCCCGCCCTCCTTGTTTCTAGCACTCGCCTCTCTCATCTGCCCAGATGCCCTGTGGCTAGCTGCACACGCCTGATTGGCTGACAGCTGCCCAGCCGGACAGAGAGCTTGGATGGAGAGAAAGCTCTGTGCTGAGCTGGTGTCTAAAGCAACAAGAGTTATCTACCTTTACTGCTCCGGATGGGGTGGGGTGAGAGAGAGAGAGAGAGAGAGAGAGAGAGAGAGAGTTTAAAATTATTATTTCCATATGTCTCGTTACTAATATCTACAATATCTCTCCTATACATACAATTCATGCAATAACGTTGAGCCCGTTATCAATTAAGCGTTCGTGACGAACCCATATACGCCATTCATAACATCATTGGTTGTGACGTCATCCTTCACGTCGCATAGTTGATTATGTCATATAACGGATGGCTAAACTGGAAAGGTCCATTCAATTAATTCCATTCAATAAAATACCGGGCATGTATAATTTGCGAAGCATCCTGAATCATAAGATCGACAATAAAATTGTATAAATATACTATGAGAAAGGAGACTGCCCGTCGGGCGCTTTCTGCCTGTCTCGAAATGTACGTGCTTAAATAAACGTGCCCCGTGTAGATAGCGCGTATGACACGAGTAAGCGCTCGCACGTATATCACACACATTCGGGTTGGTTTCGGTGTTATACATCTGTATCTATTTCATGTTTGTGAACTGGCGATATTCTTTATCTAATTGGAAATTTGCAAATCTGTTATAATTGAATGCTTAAGATATTGGGTATTAGTCGTATCCTTTCATAGTTACGGTACGCAAAATCATTTTGATTCACATGTCCAATGACCTCAATTTTGAGCAATATCCTTGAGCATACACCTACTGCACACCTTTATTCGCTAATGCTACACATTGAAGATTTTCGGACCGCGTAGCGTCGGTTGGTTGACTCAACAAATCCCTCGATGCAAGATAATCGATTCTGACAAAGTATAAGATGATATCGATTCCCACTAAGTTGTCGGAGGGCCGCTACTAGAGGTAAACTGGTTGTGTTGCTGCGACTACGCTTGCCTGTAGTGGTGAACGAAGATGAGTAGTCGGCTCACCTTTTTCGACTGGTGATGATGAAGGATATTTGCTATGTGACTACTGGACCTATCTGATTCTATCCAGGTACGGGAATGGGTATAGTTTTCCTTTGACGACGATAATAAATAATCAGAACTGAATCTTGATTATATACTTTAAATAAGCGATATAAAATTTCAAAGCAGGATCGCCAATTGATTGATCTTTATACAAAATCTTACAAGAGATTTTCTAAGTTCCCTATTCAAAAGTTTTAACATCAACAACATGAGTTACCGAGCTCTGCATCAGAAGTAATGAAAATGGTATTTCATTCTGGCTCACAGGCTAGACAACAATATATATATATATATATATATATATATATATATATATATATATATATATATATATATATATATATATATATATATATATATATATATATATATATATATATATACAAAACAATTATTACATACAAGTTAGAAGAACCAATTAGCTCGCCAAATCAGCATATAGAATCTCCCCATCTCTCTCCTCCTCCTCCTGCACTTTCATCCAATCAAAACTTGCAGCTCATAATGACAAAGCTCTCAAATAACAACAGCTAACTTATGAGGTCATTCTGACCAATCAGATACTTGCAAACCATTGTTTGCAGACCAAACACATTTTTTTGCATAATGGGATTATGAATATTTAGATGTGACGTATTGAGGAAGTTCAATGACGTAATCGGAAAAACCCTCATTGCACAGCATTTTGCCCGCATTCCATCAGCAGTTTTAATCACCTTCGCACGACACATGGCCTATAAAAAAATGTATAATGTTGTCACATGCCAAGTAATTTGCTTATAATTTATTATTGTTAAGCGCAATGTTAGCTTTAACTCTTCCTTCATTCTTAGTGCCTTTCCGGTGTTAGCTATTCCCCGCCCACCTCTAGCTAAGCTACAGCCACACTTCGTCGTGTTGGGATTAATCGATCCCCGGAATGCCATAACTATCCATTTCCTGAAAACTATACAGGTAAGCTGTTGAATATTTTGAACTAATTTGACTGGGATATGCCTATGGCAGCAACAGCGCCAAGTCAAATTAGTTGCAAAATATTCAACAGAATATTTATTAAATTGTAATGACATTAGTACAACAACGCATAGTCTGTCTTCAAATATGTGTACGTGACGCACTTATATACGTCATTCATGACATCATAATCATGCCATTCATTATAGTGTCATTCTACACGTCACGCAGTTGATCATGACGTCATATTATCAATGGATAAAGTGGAAAGGTCCATTTCCTGTTCTCAAGGTCATGTTCGACCATGTACAGTGTCACAAAAAGAGTTAATGAACACTGCTGATGACTAAGCTGCACGTGCTGGTCTGTAAACTACGCCTCAGCCATATTCTCACATATCTAATACTGGAATGTCCAACTTTTGTCAATCTATAGTAATTCAAATTGAACAAACTGATTCTGCAACTTTTATCAACGAATTGCAACTTGTTTAAACTGTGTTCATAAAACTTGTGTTATCCGCATCCATAATAGCTGTGCTTTTCCCGTCCATTAACCGATGTTGTTAGCCAATTTTCATTCACATATACCTTATGCTTTTGGTCCATCTTGCAGAACCACCTGGTGGTTTAATGACCGCATTTGTTATTTAATCGATTCATGTCCTAATTGGTATCCGTCGAAAGGTAGTAATCTGAGTTATGCAAATATACCGTTCTCGGAGTGGTTCCATAAGCCATGTGGCTTACACGAGCACAACAACTTCATGATCTTAGTCATTTCTGATAAAATGTTGGGCTTGAAAACTATGCTTATAAAGTTAACTAGGTCGACATATAAACGCTATTACCATTGCTTTCAACACAGTGACATATTTTGCGCGCTCAGTATTATGATGTTAACCTGTTATATAATATTGGAAATCCCTATTACATGATGTTCGAAAACTCGTACACAAACACGATAGCAATATCCCCTCCCCTAGAATGGAATTCTCAGCATTAACAATTAATTAGAATAGTCATTAATCAATGGCTTAATCAAGATTATCCCGCAAAGTACTAATTGTGAAACTCATTAATAATAGATTGCATGTTGTTTCCCTTAAATATGTACATTTGTCTTACACGGCAAGGTGGTGGTCACCTCAAGATGCTGCGCACTATGACCACAATATGTTAGGTCATACACGGACACGTCCGAGCTGTGTGATCAGGCCAACTCATCGAAATCCTGTAGCTCGCGGGTTAGTGTTGGGCCATTCCGGTGTATCGTGTCGACTCACCGCGCCGCAAGTGCACCGCGAATGATGACGCTGGTTAGCATCTGGTCTCGGGGTGACGGATCCTGTACAAGACTGCCATACGGGTAACAAAAACCGGCTCCTAAGGCCGGTGGAACTCAATCGTTCCGGTGGGGCCGTGGGACCATTGTCGCGAACATTAAAGACTGTCTCATCCCAAGAATTTGTGTCACCAGTATGCCTGTCCATAGCAATTTTGTGATCTATGGACTTACAAGATTTGATTTGGTGACCTAAAAAATAAGTCTATACAATGATTTTACCTAAACAAACTATCGAGTATGCTAGATAAAAATGAGGAGCATACGAAAATACAAGACATAGAGACAGCCTATATGAACTTTTTAAACATGGGACTCCCGGAGGTACGACACAGACTCGTAGGTCCGTACACGAGACTTAACTAATTAACTTAATATAAGTTAGTATACGTCTAAGCTGAAAGGAAGAAGATTATCTCGGACGAAAAGTCATGTGCCTCACGCCGGCACTACTCCTAGTGCCAGTTTGGGTGAGGATTATTATCCTCGCATGGACCGTCGTCGCTGAATCCTTGCTTGATTATTCTTCTTCTTTTCGATCGCTAGTATCACACTTGGAGAGCCGTTCTTAAGATGAAATCTGTGGTTTTCTGCAGTTCTTCCACAGGCCCATACAGCTTTTCAAGAAAAGAGGTTGACAAAGGCCAGATCTCTTCTCTCAGCAGCTGATACGTACTGCAGCATTGAAGTATGTGCTCTAAGGTCTGTTCTGCTTCTTCACAGGGACAAGCGGGCGATGTCGTAAGGTGGAACCGCCTGTACATGTGTTGGTTTAGTCTGTTGTGTCCAGTTCTGAGACGAAAAATGGTCACTTGCTCTGGCCTCGAGAGATAATGGTAGGCATCTTCTGATTGAGGTGTTCTATAGAGTGACTTGATGGTAGTCTTCATCTCTGTATGGGTTACCATGTTTTCTGTCTGATTCTCTTCTGCACCCACCTTTGCCATCTTGACTGCTTCCTCATTTCCTTGGACTCCACAGTGTGAGGGGATCCACTGCGATTGCTATCCGAATTCATTTGATGGTTTGTAGTACTTCTTCAAGTTGTGGCAGCTTACCTTTGGCGATAGCCTCAAGGATGGAGCGGACATCAGATAAAAAGACAATCTGTGCAATAGGGTCTGCTGTGCTGCTGATGGTATTAGCTGCGTGAACCGGTGCTTCGACTTCAGCTCTGTAGTTTGTGCAGTGTTTGCCCGTCTGTATTGCAGCTGCCTCATGTTGCCCGTTTGGATACTGTGTGTGCAGTCAGGCACCTCCGCTCCTAATTGTATCTTTGGCTGATCCATCTGTGTAGATCCTTATCCATGTCTCCTGAGGGTACATTTCTTCCAGCATGGCTAGGGTCAGGCCTTCTTGCTCACATCACTGTGCCCATCTTTGGTTGTGAGATGAGGTACTGTGGTGCGAATAGCTATGCTCTCTAGTTTGTTTTCCCAGGGTGGAGGATCAAGTTTGGGTCTTCTATTTGTGCTGGCAACATTTCTTGGTGTTTCCTTTGAAGTGCTTTTGTCTCTTTCACAAAACTTGATCTTTTAAGTCTTCCTGATGACAGTGGTGCTTGCCTGATCTTTCATCGGGTGGTTGCTGAACGATTTGAACTTTGCAGCTTGGATCACTGCTTTGCATTCCCTTCCTTTGCTAAGTGTGTGTGTGTGGGGGTGGGGTGGGGTGGTGGTGGTGGTTGCTGTCTGCTCCATTTTTTCTATTGGTGTTGATCTCATTCCACCAGTGATGATGCGCAGTGCCTGGTTTTGTACTCTGTCGAGGTTCTATTGATGAGATTTAGCTGCTGTCATCCATGAGCTGGATCCATACTCAAGGTGTGGTCGTACGGCACCTAGGTAGATGGTCTTGAGGATCCTTTCATTGGCACCCCCACTTTGTTCCTGCCAGCTTCCTCATGATGTGTAGCTTTCTTCTGGCCTTTGCCTCTGCGTTCTGTATGTGGTCCTTCCATGTTAATCTTCTGTCGTAGGTGACTCCCATGTATGTCTGCTGGTCCTCGTACTCGAGTGGAGTACCGCCCAGTGGCAGATTCCCAACCTTGGTTTGGTAGACAGTGAGAATAGCATGGCTGATGATTTTTCTTTTACGGCGAGCTGCATTCTGTACGTGGCAGTCGTTGTGTACTCCTCGGTGCACCAGAGAACGAGGTCATCTGCATAGAGGGCTGCTTGGATCCCATTGGGAAGCTCTGCCACAATGCTATTAATGAAGAGTATGAACAGAGTTGGTGATAATACTCCGCCTTGTGGCACCCCTTGTCTCAGCAATACATTCTATCCAGATTGTCCATCCACCAGCACCCTAGCTCTGCGATTGTGTAGGTACGACTTGGTCCATCGGAACATGTTGCCACCGATGCCTGTGCGCCGGAGCTTCTCGACGAGGCCACCCTTCCACACCTTCTCAAATGCCTTCTGCAGATCGATAATGGCAGCTAGCATCACCTTCTTGGCGTAAAAGGTGTCCTCTATGACCTGTGCAAGATGTGTTGTTTGATCTTCTGTGCTCCTGTATCTTCTGAAGCCGGCCTGCTCTGAAACTATAATGTTCTGGTGCTTCTACCGCTGGTTGATGATGCGCTCCATGGTCTTGCATATGCAGCTTGTAAGACTGATAGGACGGCAGCTCAGCACTTTCGTCTTGTTCTTCCCTTTTTTTCAGAATAGGAGTCACTATGGCTTGCTTCCAGCACTGAGGAACTTCTCCATTGGTCAACTGAGATTAAAGATGTCTAGCAACTTGCGGAGAGATGCATTACCAAGGTGTTGGATCATTTCATTCGAAATGCCATCTGGCCCAGGAGATTTCTTCTTATTCAATTGGCGGATAGACTTCTTCAGTTCTGCTAAACTAATGTCAACTTTCATTGCATCATGAGTGTTGGTGTCTGTTCTTTCCTTTTGCTCTTTTCTAACCTCTTTTTTACGCATCCGTGGTACAGAAATGTTGCTTTCTTTTGCATATGCCTTCGCAAAGGCATCTGCAGCCATCTTTCCTGTCAGTGTTTGTCCATCTTCTTCAAGAGTAATCTTCTCTCCCCCGACACCCTCATCATTCAGTGCCTTAGTCAGTCTCCATAGCTTTGTGGTGTCTCTCTCTAAATTAAACCCTGTCGTCTTTTCCCTCCAGCTTCTTCTTGTGGCATCCAGTTTGGTCTTTAAATACCTGGCTTTAGTTTGTTGTGGCGTGAAGTGGTTTTCATGACAGGGATTACCCTCTGCATCTTCTCTGGCCTTGTCTAGTTTATCATGTGCTGCTTGCAGTTCTGTTGTCCAGTAGGGGTGGTAGTTTTTCCTGAACACTCGAGGAATCGCTTCGTTGGCAGCCTTGAGGATACTTGAATTAAATTCCTTGACCACATTGTTGATGTTTCTCCCTTCTACCGCTATATTTTGGGTAAGCTCACTGGAACGAATGCTGAACAGACTCCAATTTGCCTTTTTGTAGTTCCACCTTGGATGTTGAGGTGTAGTTGTCGAAATACTTCCAGAAAGAGAGAGGAGGACTGGGCGGTGGTCGCTTCCTCCTAACTGCGATCCGACCACTCTACTGAGGTTTCTGTGAATGTCTTCTGTACAAAATGCCAAGTCCGGCGTTGTTGTCGAGTGCCACCGGCGCAAGTAGAAGGTAGGCTGATCTGTGGGATCGTTGACAAGTAAAAGGTGCTTTTCATCTTGCCATGCTTCAATGTCTTCTCCTCGTTTATCAAGTGTTCTGTATCCCCAGCTCTGGGACTGGCTATTAAAGTCTCCCGCAATGAGGAAGTGGCAGTCCGGGACCGGGATTGTGTCAAGTGAGTGATTCTTGTCATTAGGGCAGTAATAATTGACAATGTCAATCACAGAGTTGCTGGTTGTTACCTTGATCTTGATATATTCTGCCTCTTCCATAAAGGTTTTGATCTGGCTGGCGTTCATGCTGTTTCGGACCAAGGTGATCACCCTGCCTTTCTTTCTTCCTCTTCGATCACACCGGAAAACCTGGTAACCTCTGATCTTAAATGGTTTGCGTTCTTGCAGGTGTGTCTCTTGGATGCAGCAGATATCAATGTTGTTTTCGTACAGGAACTGTTCGAGCTCTGATTTCTTGTTGGTAGCCCCTTCCGCGTTCCAGTGCATGATGTTGATACTGGGGTTCTCTTTGGGGTTGGTCTTCTCTTTCGGTTGGCCAGTAGCTCTCCATCCTCGTCCCCTGGCTCCACAAGACGAGTTGATGGGACCTCCAGTAGCTGAGGGTGGGCTCCTTCGAGGCGTGGAGCCCGGCGCTGCACCTGCCTGGCGGATCCACACAGGGCGAGCACTATTTCGGTTGATTCGATCTCCAAGTGTCATTTCATTTGCGTTGTGCATAATGCTCTGGTTAGCCCCTCCAAATATCTGGATTGACACCCAGTGGGTTACACCCCTGCGTCACGTTGAGGCCGAGCATATAGTCTTAAACAGGGGCTGAATCCCCGCGAGAGGCAAGTGCCTCGCGTGGCCCTCCGTCTCAGGAAGGTGTCACCACTGCTTAAAGCGGGTGAAAAGTAGTAGGCAAAAATGGGCCTACTCTAATATTTCAACCAAAAGCTTGAAAAAGAAAAGACCATACCTAGTGAGATTATGACTATAGGGTTGCATGCTGTTTTACGTGAAGACGGGACGAACGATTCCCGAAGGATTCCCACGTCTCCGCCTTATGTAATTCTTAGATTGCTGAATTAGTAGCCGCCGCTTTATTTATGTGGGCCTTCTGCTTTGCTTAAACATCTTTTTAGTTTTTAGAAACAATAACTATTTAAGCTGCAAATGGCGGGTATCTACCTAGCTATTAGATACGGCTGTCATTGAGAACATATGCCCTAAGACATCAATACTGAAGACAGCACTCATATATGTTACTTATTAAGATCTCAGAACTGGATAAGAATCCGGACATCTCGTTCCGTAACCACATAAAACGTCACAGGACACTGGTTGCTTTTCACAAAAGCGTTATTAGGCAACTGTACTATCGTTATGGTGGGGGTAAGAGAGATGAATACCCACCGTAAATGTCCTTCCCGTGAGGGCGTGGCAGATCTAAATATAATGCCCAGACATTTTTATGGAATTCGGTTGGGATACGTATCTCGCCCGTCACCGGGTCCTATGGAACTAACCGGGATGGGATTCAATTGATCGTTAGATATATATATAATAATAAGAAAAGTATTTAAAAAATAAGGTAATAATTAATACACTTCCATGAATCGCACCATTAATGTTTCTGCTGTATCACAAATGATCACACCTCTGCTGCAAAGTTTCCCCATTGAGTCTGGGTCCCGCGACTGATGGTGGCTGGTCGCGGTGGACGAACTATCATTGCTGAGATGCGTTCACTGTTACTGGCACTCTTGGAAATGTCTGAAGTGATGGTGGCGGAAATATGAGCGTCCATAATGTCTCTCACAGTTACTGCCGGTTCTAAAATATCCATCCGTGAGGCAGCGGTGGTGCTAGTAGTTGCTAACGTGGTTGATGCTGTAGTGGTGGTAGTTGTCATGGTGGCTGCAGTAGCTGTCATGGTGATGGTGGTGAGCTGTTTCGTAGCCTGAGGCAATGATGTGGGAGCGGTTACGGCAGGAGATGACATCTTCCGAGACTTAGCATATTTTAACAGACGATTTGCGGTGACGTTAGGTACGGGCTGAATGTCCTGCGTGTGGGCAATACATCTCTTTCTCGCATATGGTCGTTCCGGCGTGGCTCCATTTCTGATGGTGGGATCAGAAAGGCTAGGAGGCGGATGCTGGATAACACAGGTCAGAGTTATGCTAATCGATGCAGGCTGCGATGGTCCTGGTCCCTCGTCTATGGTCAGGTCTGGCGGAGATGGTGACTGCGCGTAACTTGGAATGTTTATTCCCGCAGGTGTCGTAATGACTACCGAAATCGGCTGACTGGCTAAAACTGCTTTAGACACTACGGGTGCGGGTATAGTGGCTGTAGTTGGATGGCTAATTACTGATGCGGGTGCTACCAGACTGGATTCTGCGGGAGAATTTTGCTTCTTGCTCCGCTTCAGGACCAGTGTAGATGTAGTGACTGGTAGGGGTGTAACACTTCCCGACGTGGCTGCCGGCAGGATTTCATGTCTGGCTGTCGGTACGTTGCTTACGGTAGCCACTGGAGGACAATGACTAACAGGATATCTACGAGTAGTGTTCTTCATGTGGGCCATTTTCTCGGTCGGGGGAACTTTGACCGGAAACCGAGATTCGAAACATGTGGCTAAATCGGCACGATCCTCATTCTCTTCCCCGGGAACTAATGTCACTTCTAACACACGATGATGATGACGGAGCGTGTGGGTCATTCCATAGTGAGTAGTGGTGTAGAGATACTGACACGTCATGCAGAAGGCTGACTGGAGGAGATGATCCTTATTAACATGAAGTGTGCGGTCGGATTTTCTCGTAAAGGTTCTGGTACAGGGCTCTCAGCTAGCTAATAACGAGCTGCACGGGAACCGTTTTGGAACTAGTACCGATTCTTCTACAGACGAATCCGATAATGCTAAATCTTCAAGGAGTGAGATCTCGTTCTCGTATGGTAGTTGGCTGCGGGAACCTTATTCAAAACCTAATGCCCTATCTCTTCATTCTATTTAACTTTCCAGGCCAAGTATAATAATGAACTAATAATAAAACACCAGAATTTGGTTTTCGACACGAAAGATGCCTAATGCGATCTGTTCTTCCCTGGTGTCGAGTTTTGATGGGAAGACAAAGTTTCAGAGTGCGCTTCCTCCTTTTATACTATTTGGTGACATCTAGGCGGCGGATGACCACACCTGGAAGTTTTAACAGGTGAGTCGGTCGGCCCTATATTTCTCTTTCCTGCTCTGGACGTCCAGGGATTAATTCTTCTCGTAAAAAGGGAGTACTTTTAATTATCGGAAGAATGGCTCATTAACTTTGTCCTAATTTCGCGCTTTTAACAGCCTCTGATCAACATAGAAACGGGGTACTACTTTTTCTTTGAGGAGCCTCACCTTTTAATTAGCATGAGGCAGTCTTTCGGATTGGATGCTTATGGACTTGCCTGTTTTAATTTTAGGCTGGAGCGCTCGATGGGGTGTGTGGGAGCCTGGTGACGTCAGCGGTAATTACCCTGACTCACCCTTGCCACTCCTCCATCGCGCAGTGGTAGTCGCGTCTTTGGGCGACTCTTGTGTTTAAAGCATTTGATCCAATTTACTGGAAATAGTAGTAAATGTCACGTGGCTCTAAAAAGCACATGCTTGACCGGAAACATATATGCTGTTTATGGTGACGGCCAAAATACTGTTGCTGAGGCGTAGTCTGTTGTAGATGCGAGGGATAGAAATATATATATATGTTACATCAAGAATCTTTATATTATAATGTCCCGCGAGTTCTTTAACATGCGTCTTGCTATATGTCTGTAATAGGTAGTTGGCAGCCCGTGTTGATTATGGACTGGAACGCATGGAAGAGAATTTTTGAAATTCTCTTTGTAAGTATACTGTTAGATTTTTTATGCCGCTTTACTGGCCCGTGCGCTAATGATTCGTGGCACGGTAGAGCAGTTGTGTTCTTAATCAAAAATTCAACAGTAAAGTTGTAAGTAATTTGATGTGTGGTTTAAACAGATCTATTCAGGTGGTAGATCAACGTTACTGATCCCAACAAGATTGTTGTGTTTTCCGAGTGGGAGGGCTTGCCAAGCATTCTCCTCAATGGGTAGAACTTGCTCCGTCCCAGCCTGGACCAGACACATTAATACCATTTAATAATGGTTAAATTACAGTACAACTCTGAAGTGGGTGGCACAGTTATTACAATTTTACAATGCCGCCGTTTGGAGATTGTGAATACAGTGTCTGTGTTTCTGACATGTTGGTGATTTGAATCTGATCCACGTGGCTGGTTATATGTGGATGATACTTGCGCTGTGGTGATGGTGACGTTTTTATGGCCGTTTGTTGTTTGGTGGTGTGCGATTTTCTTCGGATTCCACTCTGCGCACCTCAATTCAGGGAACTCCGGAGATGACTTTGTTGACTGTGTCACGGTGGCGGCCTCTTCGTGTTCAGTCTCTGTGCCAATTCTACTGATGGCGTGGGCATTCCCATGCAAATTGCCGGGACGGTGAACAACGTTAAAGTTATAGGCCTGCAGGGATTCCTGCCATCTCGCTACATGGCCCTCCGGATTTTTCAAGTTCCTGAGCCACCGTAGTGAGGCATGGTCTGTACGGAGTGTAAAAGGGCACCCATACAGAAAGTGTTTATAATACTTGACGAAATGTACTGCCCCCAATAGCTCTCGCTTAGTGGTTGCATATCTTTTCTCCATTTTATTCAGAGTACGCGAACCATAACGCAATACCTGCTCTGTTCCATCTTGTGTGACCTGAGATAGAACCACGCCGATAGTGTAAGCTGATGCATCAGTGTCTAAGATGAAATCGAGGTTTGGATTAGGGTGAACAAGAATCGGGGTGGTCATCAAGAGTTCCCTCAGCGCCATGAAGGAGCCTTCACACTCACTCGTACACTCAAATGGTTGATCTTTCTCAGTGATCTTGTAGAGGGGTGAAGCAATATCGCCGAAATGTCGGATGTAACGGCGATAGTACTGGCATAGGCCAAGAAAACTCCATGTCTCCCTAACTGAAGAGGGCTGTGGCCACTCTGCTACTGCCTTAGATTTTGACGGCTGAGTAGCCACTCCATCACCGGATATGACATGCCCTAGGAACTCAATGCTCTGTCTAAAGAGATGACATTTCTTTGGTTTGAGTTTCAAATTGGCCATGCGGAATCTTGATAGTACGGTGTCCAAATGTATTAAGGTTTTCTCAAACGTTGGTCCTAAGACTATTACATCATCGATATAACAAAGACAGATTTGCCATTACAGGGTGGTTAAAACCTGCTCAATGAGTCATTCAAAAGTCCCGGGAGCGTTGCTCAACCCATAGGGCATCTTGCAGAATTGGAAAAGGCCATCCCTACAAACGAATGCTGTCTTTTCCATGTCAGCTTCAACCATGGCTACTTGCCAGTAACCGATAGCTAAGTCAAGGGTACAAAATCACTTGGCTCCAGACAAGGAATCCATGGCCTGATCTATCCGAGGTAA
Source organism: Chaetoderma sp. LZ-2023a (assembly GCA_034401795.1). NCBI lineage: Eukaryota > Metazoa > Mollusca > Caudofoveata > Chaetodermatida > Chaetodermatidae > Chaetoderma > Chaetoderma sp. LZ-2023a. Next base: position 16,092,421 of record CM067367.1, on the reverse strand, counting down.
CAGTTAAGCGTCCTTGACGCTAAGATCATTAAGGTGGCGGTAGTCGATACAAAACCAAAAGGTTCCATCCTTTTTGCCTGCTCGTACTATTGGCCTAGCCCATGGAGATGCTGAGGGTTCAATAATACCAGTCCGCAACATGTCGTTCACCTGTTGGTGTGCTTCTGCTTCCTTATGATTGGGACGACGTCGTACCAGTTGTCATACGGGGTGGATTATTACCCGTGTTGATGGAGTGTCATACAAGATGAGTCTCTCCGAGATCCCTGTCTCCGGAGGAAAAACTATCACGATATTTATGTGGTAATTTCCAAATTTCACGTTTCTGTGATTGCTGTAATCCAACTGTGGCACATAGATATAAATCATGTAAATGTTCGGGTAAATCATCAGTCATATGCGGTGGTGTGTCAGCGGATGTAGGTGATTCCAATGAGATTATGTTCACTAAATGGCCACAGCATACTCTTGGTTCCAGAGTGATGATCTGCGGTACCATGAAATACTCTAAAAGGTATATTTTCCTTATTAGTAGTGTCTACTATTATTCGGGGACTTGCGCATTGTGAGGCGATCATATAATCAGGATCTGGTTCCAGCATGGCGATGTGTGTGTTGCTTCCTAACTGTGGTGTGGTGGCCCATAAGATTTGCTCCTGGCTGGGCTCAACTGTGGCTGTACTGGATAATATTACAGCACATGTGTCGTATAAAGACGCTGCCGGTCCAAGAGGTATTCGTCGGTCGTGTATGTCGAGTTCCTGTTATTTGCAATGTATGATGACTTCGCTGGCACTGAGCAAATCAGAGCCAAGTAGGGCATCGTTATGAATAGAGGCGATGACAACTCGCTGTATGAATTGCATCTCCTCTATTTGGATGACTAAATTGACTACACCGGCTATGGGCACATCAGCTCTCGTAGCCGTCTGTAGGTAAATGTTTGTAGGCTTAAGGGGAGGCTTCTTATGAGGTGGGATGCTCTCATATAAGCGCTTGTTAAATACAGTGATTGAAGCACCGGTGTCGATGGTGGCACTGGTGGAAACGCCACTAAACAGACAGGCACATTTGTATATTACCTTGTGGTGTACCTGTGGAAGAGTTTCCAATGATGCCGTCTGCGACAATAGTGTCGGAGCGGAATCACTCTGTATGTACTTTGCCTGTTTCCTAAATGCTTCTCTTAATGTGGTGGATGGCTGAGTGAGGAAAGGGCCAGTTCGTCGTCGCCGCTGCTGTGAGGGCTGCAGTGAAGGTGGAGCTGGGGGTAGCAATGATGATGGAGATGTTGTTGTTTCCGGGTATGCTGTATTGGTGTAGACAGCGGTGCACATGGGATGACGGATAAGCTCTACCTGTGCAAGCCATTTTTTACAATGCTTCATGGGATGCTTTGGTGAAACACAGAAGAAACAGTGATGCCACCAGGGATGTGTTTTTCCTTGTTTACGTCGGCGTGTGCGAGTCCAGGAGGTGGAATGAACCACTTCTCCTGCGTTGCTACTGTCTGTGGATGCGGGAGATGATGCTGGATGGGGTGGTGTTCTGCATACCACCAACGGACACCAATATTTTAGTGTCTTGGTGGCGGGATGTGGTGCTTGCAAAAACGTTGTTTCAGCGGAGATGCTACAACCTACTACTGCCGTTTTACATAAGAAAGAAGGTTTGTTATATGCGGAGAAAGGGTGATGGCAATGCTGCGGAGGGGGGGGGGGGCAACGTAGGCATTGACATATGTGAAGCCGTGCATTTGGGTGTCGGTGTAAAAGCTGATTGTGGTAGATGATTGTTGGCCATTGTTGTACGAAGGCCGCATTGAGCCAGGAAGCAGATATGGGCACCGAGGTGGCTCGTGATATTTCGGTGCCCTTAGGAGTTTGTTGGCTTCTCTGGTTGCGGCGTGCTGTGGTCAGGAGCAGGCGTGGTGGATGGCGATCGGTTAGGACACTGCTCCTTTCAATGGCCTGGCTGACCGCATCTGAAACAGGTGTTTGGTGGCGATGCGGTGCCGGTGGTGTTTGTTGTCCTAAACAGTGTGGTGGCGAGATTGGTCCTAAGTGTCGTGACTAAATTAGTTAGTGCGAGATCTGTTTATTGATCTCATCTATCCGTTCTTTCATGTTGCCGTTGTTATTGTTGCACTGGTTCCCGTGCCCCTGGGGCCCAGTTATAGCTTCCTCTACGGGCATGCCCCCTTCCTCCGGGTGCTTGATTCTGATTGGAATTCTGTATAGCTGGTGGTGGTGAGGTCTGTGTGGTTGGTGTCGGTGAACTGGGGGGAGCATTAGCGGGCGGGACGATAGCTGCACCCTCTATCTCATTGATAGGATGAAGTTCGCATCGGCTACTCTTTTCCCGCTCCAGAAAGTGTTCTATATGGACCGCGGTTGCAGTTAATTGGGCCAAACTACCGTGGTCGACTAGAAATAATTTTTCTTTCAGGGCGGGTTCACCGCTCAATGTATCGATGAAAGAGTCGAGATGCAGATGTATCACGCCTTCCATATTGGTGCTCGGATATGCGCAGGTGACTAACCTCCTGATTCGGCTAGCTAACTCTGGAAGAGTTTCTCCCGCTCATCGTCGGAGATTCTTGAGTTGAAGATGACTAGTTTCTCCGAGAGCTATGTCGCCAAATTGCTCCGTCAATGCTTGTTCCAGTTGAGTGTAAGTGGGTGTGTAGTCAGTCCCAAGATCCGCAAGAACTTGAAAGGCTTTTCCAGAAAGCTTTGCAGCGAGATATTCACCCATTTGCTGATCGTTCCGGTGGTTAATCCGACTTATTATCTCGAACTGGATTTTATAATTGGTCCAGTCATTCTCCCCACTAAATTTGGGAGGGAGAATGACTCGGCCACGACCGCGGGAAGAATGAAGTGGCTGTAATCCGGGTGGTGTGGGTATCTGAGAATCTGACGAGTATTGTGAAGCTGGTCATTGTGCAGGTGGTGGTAGTGGTGGTGTTGGTGTTTCCCGTCGATGCCGATGCTGAGGAGCGAGGACACGCGTACTCCAATTTAATGAGTCTGGCCCAGTTGTAGAGCCATAGACTGGCATGGGTCTATGGACGGGAGGCGGAATGTTGTGAAGATTACGCGGACGTTCTCCCCGAGATGAGTACTGATATTCCTCATATGGTGGTGGTGCAGTCGGCTGATGATCGTGATGTGTGGCGTGACTGATGTACCGGCGAAACGGTGGTCCCGATTCCTCCCGATAATGCCACGGGGTTCCCCTTGAGTGTAGCGTTGCGCTAGAAGAGGGTGGTGCGGGAGGTTGTCCGTAAGGTGGATTGTCACCCGGCCATATGGTCTCCGTAGATGACACGGTTGAATGATAGTAGTCTGAATGATTATTGAGATGCCCGTAATCGGGTTTTTCTTGGGGTCATCCACAATTCGGCCCTGATGGTGATGGCCTGTCATGGACGTCCGATATAGTTCTGAACTCTGTTCCAACCTGTGAGGTATCCCAAAAGGTGCCGTTACTGACGAGCGAAAACAGATTATATTGTGGTGTTGTTGATTCCGCAGAATTTCTGGCATAGTCGGTGAGCATGTGAGCTGTATATCCATCGTATGACGCTACCTCCTGATCAAGGGAGTCGTCGCTAAATGGAGAAGGTATTGAACTGAGCTCACTATATGGTGTGGGCGTGAGTTCGCTGCATGTGATTAATGATGTTCTTCGAGCCCCACATCGGGTGCCACTTGTAGCTCATGGGGTAGTGTCAGGCCATTCCGGTGTATCAAGTCGCCTCGCCACGCCGCAAGTGCACAATCAATGATGATGCGAGTTAGCATCCAGTCTCGGGGTGACCAATCCTGTACGAGACTGCCCTACGGGTAACAAAAAAAGGCCGGTGGTACTCAATCGTTCGGGTGGGGCCGTGCGACCATTGTCGCGAACATTAAATACAACTGTCTCATCCCAAGAATTTGTGTCAGCAGTATGTCTGTCCATAGTAATTTCGTGATCTATGGACTTACAAGATTTGATTTGGTGACCTAAAAATATACGTCTATGCAATGATTTCACCTACACAAACTATCGAGTATGCTAGATAGAAATGAGGAGCATACGAAAATACAAGATATAGAGACATCCTAGATGAATTTTTAAACATGGGGCTCCAAGGTGTACCACACAGACTCATAGGTCCGCAGAGGTATCCCCGCCAAGGAGGCCCCCGTACATGAGACTTAACTAATTAACATAATATAAGTTATTATACCTCTAAGCTGAAAGGAAGAAGATTATCTCAGACGAAAAGTCATGTGCCTCACGCGGGCACTACTCATAGTGCTAGTTTGGGTGAGGAGTATTATCCTCGCATGGACTGTCATCGCTGAATCCTTGCGAGAGGCAAGTGCACAGGCCTCCGTCTCGGGAAGGTGTCGCCACTGCTTAAAGCGGGGGAAGAGTAGTAGGCAAAAATGGGCCCACTCTGATATTTCAACCAAAATGCTTGAAAAAGAAAAGACCATACCTAGTGAGATTATGCCTATAGGGTTGCATGCTGTTTTACGTGAAGACGGGACGAACGATTCCCGAAGGATTCCCCCGTCTCCGCCTTATATAATTCTTAGTATGCTGAATTAGTAGCCACCGCTTTATTTACGCTGGCCTTCTGCTTTGCTTAAACAGCTTTTTAGTTTTTAGAAACAAGAACTATTTTAAGCCGCAAATGGCGGGTATCTACTTAGCTATTAGATATGGCTGTCATTGAGAACAGATGCCCTAAGACATCAATACTGAAGACAGCACTCATACATGTTACTTATTAAGATCTCCGAACTGGATAGGAATCCGGACATCTCGCTCCGTAACCACATAAAACGTCACAGGACACTGGTTACTTTTCACAAAAGCAGTATTAGGCAACTGTTCTATCGTTATGGTGGGGGGTAAGAGAGACGAATACCCACCGTAAATGTCCTTCCTGTGAGGGCGCTGCAGATCCAAATATCATGCCCAGACATTTTAATGGAATTCGGTTGGGATACGTATCGCGCCGTCACCGGGTCCTATGGAACTAACCGTTTAACCTGTCGTTAGGTTTATATACAAGATGCCCAGCTTTGCACTGCGGTGCGGGAGGATTGTTCAGCAAATAAAATAATAATTAAGATGTGTTCTCAGTGCTTTTCTACATTGGCAAAAGTGCTAACTACTAAGTATCCGAAGATACAGAGGGAATGTATGTGACACTACACCTTGGCCATCACCGCTTGGAAACCCCAACAGTTTCCCAGGGTCAGATCAGCCCATGGTGCGGATAGGGACATCAAAACAATTAAGAAGCCACAAGGCTGAGTGGGACATGAAGAGAGACAAAATCTTAGAGTTATGAGTCTTACCGGAGTGCGGGGATAGATTATCGCACTACTGGAAGAGAAGAGCATACTACAGATTTCTTAACGAAGAAAGTGTCTCTAATCATTTTAAACCTATCCTATCGAGCTGAATAGAAAAGGTTAGTCGGTAGCATGCCGGGATAAACAGAGTTATAGCACGGACAGCGACCTCGGGTGAAAAATTATTGGTGGCGGGAGAAAGTGATGCATATATAAAGTGTTGCTGTATAGTGTTTCCTATGTGCACTGCAGTCCTATATTTTCTACAAATAAACAAAACGTATGAACTGATGGCTATTGGCCATATATATATATAAACTAACCAGAACAATCAATACAGTATCAAATGATCAGAATCATATATCTTAGTACAGGTTAACGAACCTACTACAGTGCGGTTAGTGAAAACACCTTACGGAAAATGAGAATAACTATAAACATATACAGAAATTATAACTAGCGGTCCTAAGACCGTTAGGGTACCTTTTAGTCATCGGGACCGTTTATACGGATACAATATAATAATCAGAAATATAAGTAATGGAATAATTAAAATGTTAAGTATAGTTTCTTGAATACTCTGTAGCCTTCTGAAATTGATACGTCATTCTTTGGTTGACGCGAGTTGATGCATTCTCTGTAAGTAGGGAGTTACACAATTGTTTTAGTGCGGTGGGTTGGGTAACTGCTAGCTAAGGGAGAAAAACCGACGCAAAGCGAAGTAATGTGTGCATGTCTTTCGATGGCTGAGGATGCTCTCGATCTCTGGATCACGTCTCCTTTTATACTCTTCGTGACGTCACAGGCGCAAGCTCCAACCAATCATCGGCCGAGCAACAGCCAATCAGCGCGTAGCTAATAATAGTGCAGTCGAATGTTCTAGAACATTCTAGAAATTCTGCGTCCGCGTGGTGGTTATGACGTCATGGCAATATTTTGAAGTTATCAAGAAGGGATAACTCAGCCATTTCTTAACCGATTTTGAAATGGTTTACAGATTTCTAAAGCCCGTCGAATTCTGGTCTTGATTACTGCCAGATTCGGCGGGAACAGGTAATCAAAAAGAATTACAGGGCACCATCTCGGTACACTAAAAGCGTCATCCCATCGTGGTCGTAAACTACCTGCTCCATAAAAAAATAGCGTCTAAGCGTGCGCATGCGCACTATGCGCTTTAACAAACTTAGTCGTTTTTACAATGCGGTATGCTTATGGCTCTGCCCCAGGGGCGTGTTCAGGGAACGAATCCGGGACTGGCGACGTGTACCCAGCTTGGCTGGTATGGCCGGTACCTGCCCGGTCGATCTGAACTACTGTCCACATATACCCCCTAGCCGAATTAAATTGAGCAGGTTGCTGCATCAACACATCACTTAACTCGCTGTGCACTATCAATAGCAAATAATACACATTCTACAATATTACGTCAAAGCCACATGACAAATCACTACTAAATCACTTAAAAAACTACCACTTAAATAAAATGCAAGTATACATAATTTTACCATAATAAATTCATACAAAATGCATAAGTAGATTCATAGTTGAATTCAAACTAATCACTATATCTGTTCTACATCCCAGATTACATGTTCTATACTATTACAGCCGATAACATATCCACTATACTACTTACAACTATATATATACTCTTCACAACTGGTTTTCTCGGGTTCCTTTCGCTGGATTATGTATAGGTCGAGGTTGTACTCCATCCCATCACATTCCTGAATCAACTATATGCAGCTTCGAGATGCTTAGAACTCTGACCTTGGCAGGACGCGGATGGTGAACATGAGCAACTGGCCCATTCAATTTGAATATCTCGTACTCGGGATCACTGTGTGTTGTCAACTTTATTCTTTCTTTAGCCTTTACTACTACGGAGTCTCCAACTTTGAACTCTACCGCATTCGATCTCATGTTGATCTGTACATGATGATACTCTCTACATTTCTCAGTATCTGTATGAGCTCACAAAAAGCATTGTTGAGGCTCGTAAGTCTATCACCGAGGTCTTGTTAACTATCTATCGGAGTAGCCATTGGTAATCTACCGTGCCTGCCATAAGTAAGGGGAAATGCCGTGACACCAGTGGATGCATGTCTCGTATTTCGGCATGCTGTAAATTCATTCACCTAGCTCATCTTCCCATGCTCTGGATTCATTGTTGATGCCCTGAATCAGTTCTTTTAAGGTACGGTTGAAATGCGCAGTGCATCCCTTTATCTAGGGATGATATGGACTCGCACGCCTGTGATCTATTCCATACTCTTTAAATCCGTCATCGATATGCATTGCATCTAGATCTTTGTAATGACCTCGCTGTTCCATGAACTTGATAGTAAAACCAATTGGTACATGATGCTATTTGCATTCATTTACCACTCGTTTTGGGTTTTAATCGCTACATGAAGCGACCAAAAGCGAAGGCCAACACCTCTATAAATACATATGCAAACATGTTAAAGGGCAGTCTATTTTATTACTGGCTGGCTGGCTGGTTGGATGGATGGATGGCTGGATGGCTGGATAGCAGGCTGATTGACCGACCAATCGGTCGACTGTCCCATTGACCGACCGACCGACCGAATGAACGAATGACCGAACGAACGAACGGCCGAATAACCAACAAACAACCAAACACACGCACGCACACACGCACCCACGCACGCATGCACACATGCACCCACGTAAGCTCGCATGCACGCGCGGACGGACGCACGCACATACGAACACACATATATGCAATCTGCGCACGTACGTAAGTATGCACGCAATTACGCGCGTGCGCCAGTATGCATACATGCAGACACACATGCACACACGCATGCACGTTCATAATTTAGAACACGTGCGAACGTTCGTACCCATGCACTCATACACGCACGTACATATGAGCGCACGCACATTCACGCACTCATGCAAGTACGGACACACGCGAGAGTGCGCGCATTAATTAACTAACTAACTAAACAAAGAAACTAACCAGTGAAAAACAACCTGTTAGTCAATCAACAAATCCGCCAACCAACCAACCATCCAACCAACCAACCAACAAACAAACCAACCAACAACAAACTAACCAACCAACCAACCACCCAAACAAGTATCCAACTAACCAACCAACCCAGCAATCAGCCAACTGACTCAAACGCGTTAATGGACATCGCCCTTTAGCCGTTGACCGCAGACAAATAATTTGACTGACCACGGGTAGCAACAGCCTCCAGTCAATTTGGTTTCAAAATATACAACAGAATGGATATTACACAAAAGAGAATGTGCTGTTTCTTGATGATGCCATCACGCATTATCATTTGAGGAGATACATTTGTGGCGTCCAGATCCTAGCGCTAATATTCAGATTGGGAAGCAACAGCTCCCGGTCAAAATAGTTTCAAAATATTCAACAGAATGTTTATTAAGCGTGGGATTCCAGTTTCTCAGTCAATCATGTGACGTCATAATCAAGTACGTGACGTGTAGGCTGACGTCATAATCAATTACGCCATGAATGACTAGATTTAGTCTGTCTTAAACGATTAATAGTCCGTCAGGTTGTACGAATTGTATGTCTTTACTATTTAATAAACGTGCTGTTGAATATTTTGAAACTAATTTGACTGGACGGTGTTGCTGCGAACAGCACCCGGTCAAATTAATTTCAAAATATTCAACAGCCTACTTGCATAGTTTTCTGGAAATTGATAGTCAGTGAGTTCTAGGATTCATCGATCCCTACGCGGGCATAGCGTGGGAGGAGCTTAGCTAGAGGTGGGCGGGCCATAGCTAACCTGCATTCCTTCATTGTAAATTCACCAAAGAATATTTCGTGTCGAACATTGGAACTATGATTGTGACGTCAGTTAAGTGACGTGATTGATTACGATCTCAGATACTCGAGAGACAGTTCGGGTCTATCCGGTTGGTCCATCAATACGTTGTGACTAGGGGTCGCATTGCCTCGCGTTTCAACGATACCTGCCCATATTGTTATGGACGAGCGAATGCAGGAAACGACCTCTCACGGAAGTCATCCAAATTCATCAAGTATCATCTATTATTGCAAATGAATTGAATGATCTCTCAAAACTAAATATAATATTAGAATGAAATCATCACATGCTAAGATTTATTTCGTTTCATTACATCTAGGCACACAATTTAAGCCTCTAAAAGTATATAACCTTAGCAATTTTATTTTGTACCATTCTTCTGTGAATATGCATCTTTAATATGAATTCTAAAATCGTGTATGCCGTTATGATTTTCAGCCAAATCGTGTTCGCGAACTGCATTGGAACATTTCATTTATCGCAATGGCGCTGCTCAGCGCGACGGTGTTTGCCTTCTTGACGACGACTACTGTATTTACTTCGTGAGTACGATAAGTTAAAGCGATGCTAATCCCATCTCAGATGTTGTATTGCACCGATAGAATATGGTTTATAGATTCCATATCATTCATATCCTGTCACATTCCCTGATCTGTATCGCAATTATCTGTTTTGTAATATCTAATAAATGTTGAACAGTGGTCGACACCATTTTGTCTCCTCAAGCTATTGTGCGTGATGTCATGTAAGCTCCAATGCATCAAATTCTGTATTATGTAATGCGCATCCCATTGAATATTTTGAAACTAATTTGACTGGCAGATTTTGCTGCCTATGGCAGCAACAACTTCCAAAAAAATTGGTTTCAAAATATTCAACAGCTTACCTGTAGGATTGCTTTTATACCGCATTGCCAAACTATAGCTGGTGCCTCTATGTCTGAGCGTATATATCGAGGCAGACACACTGGGTTTTTTCTGATTGGTTGAAAAGTAAATCATGACAGTGATCATAGGGTGTAGAACTGTACCAATATTTAGCTACTAAATCCTGAATATCTTTCCTTAGCGGCGTGATAAAAAGCTTAAAATACCTGGGTAGTTTATGACTATTGTTGAGTATGCATGGAGAATATACTGTATCTGGTTGTAGTGGGGGCTGTCGCAATCTTTCAAACCGAGTCATAAGCTACAATTAGAATGTAAGCCATCGGACAATAATTTCAATTAGCAATAACGCTGGACCTACTGAATATTGTTGTTATATTGTCTATTCTTTCTTATTAAAGTGGAAGCACTGTACGATATTTTGTGGTGGTGTGTCTCCAACTTTACAAACAAATACAGTTCATTTATACAAATCAGGAGGCGATTTACATAATAGAAAATAATTGTGCATAGTAATAATGGCAATGGTAATAGCACAAATATTGATGAGGATAAGTAACTTTAGAATGTAGATAAAGCAGAATTGGCGTAACACGAGAGAGAGAGAGAGAGAGAGAGAGAGAGAGAGAGAGAGAGAGAGAGAGAGGGGGGGGGGGGAGGAGGGAGGGAGACAACGTGTGTAGTGGGCCAATACTCTGAAGATCAAGCCTGCCATGACGGCCAATGCAGTGGTATCGACAAATGCTTATTTGCAGGTCAAGAGATAAGCACCCCGTATAATCCATCGCCGGAATGACTGGCTCCGTTATTGGCATAGCCACCAACAACCTTCAGTCAAATTATTTTCAAAATATTTAGTGAATCCAGAGATATAATCCGTAGAATAGGTCATCGGCAAAAGCTCAGCAGTTAGACGGTTAAGAAAATTCTTCGTATTTTGCAGAGTTCTGGCAGATTACATGCTTCTCGCGCCGAAACAGATGTGTCCCGGTCTAGACTACCAAGCGGTGCTGGTCTACAATGGCGATGGCGTGGTACTAGTTGAAGTGAAAATCAAGAAGAACAATGTCGATGTTGCGTCGCGGACAAGGCATCAGATGCAAGGTAAGATTGCTGGCGATGGTTTTTTTTTATTTATTAAAGGTGCATATTCACAGAAGAATGGTTCAAAATAAAATTGTTAAAATTATATACTTTTAGAGGCTTAAGTTGTGTGCCTAGATGTAATGAAACGAAATAAAACGTAGCATATGATGATTTCATTATGTATAAATTAATATAATTGTTAAGGTGTCAAATTGAATTAGAAGCACGAGTCCTTAATTCACATATAAACCTACGAAATCTATTTATATGGAATCAAGTTATCATATGTTAAGATTTATTTCATTTCATTACATTGAGGTACACAATTTAAGCCTCTAAAAGTATATAATTCAACAATTTTATTTTCAAGCAGTTTGGTGTGAATATGCACCTTTAAATTCCGTCATAGGTTGTCGATGAAATTGTAAAAAGTGTGAATTAGAGCAATTTCGCCAATCGGTTGAAATCTCCCTTTCAGTTCTCTTTGCCTCTCCCCACCCAGGAGTACACATGGGTACACGGGTAAAACACCTGGCGAAGTCACCAATAATAGACTAAAATATAAACCAGCCTAGATAAGGATGAAATAAGGATATTCTGAAACTATTTGACTGGGTGCTGTAGCTGCCTATGGCATAAACAGCGTCCAGTCCAATTAGTTTCTAAATATTAAACAGAATGTTTACGAAATAATAAATGCATACAATTCATATAACCTGGCGGACTATTAAGCGTTTAAGACTGACTAAATCGCGTCATTCATGACGTAATTGATTATGACGTCAGCCTAAGACTGACGTAGCTGTTTATGACGTCATATGATTGAAAGAGAGACTGGATTCCTCAATTATTATGCGATCAATGACGATATGTCGGACAATCAAGCTAAACAAAGCAAGCCTTATTAGCAATCCAGGTTTCCGCATATCAACCAAAACTATTCACATCTGCAAATAAATTTCCGGGAATACTTTTAACTCGCGTACAAATTCTATGGATCTTTCCAGTTTCAGCTATGCCCCATCTCTATCGAAGCTCCGCCCACCACTCGCTCGTGTTGGATAGATCGATCTCTGAACTTCCTGACTCTATATTTCCAGAAAACTATACAGGTAAGCTGGTGAATATTTTGAAACTAATTTGACTGGTTGCTGTTGATGAATCAACAACGCCCAGTCAAATTACTTTCAAAATATGCAACAGCATGTTTCTTAAATGGCAAAAACATACACTACTTACAACGTGTCGGACTATGAAGCGTTAAAGACGGGCTTAAGCGAATCATACATGACGACATGAGTATGACGTCAGCACACACGTCACGTAGTTGATTATGACGTCATATGATTAAGTGAGGAAATGGATTCATGAATTGACTTTGTATCCATATATATGAGATTTTCTGACCAACATAGATCAATATATGATGATGCAATGTTGTAACGATTGGCTTGTGTTGAAACATGCATAGAGGAATTGGGTTGGCGGTTCGTTTTCGGGCATTCCGGTGTGGATATGTGCCTTTAAAAATAGTATGCGTATGCCAAACGACAATCTACTAAGAGAAGTTCACGCTTGTCTAAGCGGTCTCTCTCCCTCTCCCCACTCTCTCTCTCTCTCTCTCTATCTCTCTCTCTCTCTATCTCTCTCTCTCTCTCTCTCTCTCTCTCTCTCTCTCTCATTACAAGGGCAGTGTATTAGTAAATGCAAACAAAATTTAACATCGTCAGTCTGCTTAAACTTTTACTCACAAATAAAACATACGTTTCAATTTGAAAGATATTTAACGATACTTACAACAAAGGATTTACTAGTAACACGCCATTTTAGGACGTTAAACAAAAGATTAGTCATATAATCTGAACGCTGGACAGGTACAGGTAGAGAGGAGAGATAATGCCCTGAGTGTAATGAAATTGAAGATGAAATACATTTTCAGTTTCATTTACGCAGACGATAGAACAAATATATACCAGCATATTACAGAAAAAATAACACTATTGAAAAGAACAAAATGATTGTTTGGTATATGCAACCAGCCTATCCTGATCAAAATATGCAAGTACCTCATACTGTCAAAAAAGAGCCGACACTAGCCTGAAACTCATACCTATCGTACAACTCACAACATAACACTCAACGCAGAACATGGAACACAGATTATGAAATCAGAGATAGGCATAACTGAATGCATCTGAATAATAATAATAATAATAATAATAATAATAATAATAATAATAATATCATCGAGGTATTAACGTACTATTAGGATGAATTGTGCTGATGTATATATTGAAGGTACTGCCGCCAACAAATTAAATTTCATTTGTGTATGCCTCATATGCCTTTGTAAGGCCAGAGTGAATAACAAGTGAACATGCACTTGATGATTTCACCCCGTACACCCCCTCATAATTTCTTCAGTTACTTTGTTGTATTAGGGACTCGTGTCTCCAATTCAATTTCACAAAGCAAAAGAAATCATATCAATCTATACGTAATAAAACCATCACAAGACCTACCTCGCCTGACTTTATCCAGGACCACAATTTAGGCCTCCAAATGTATAAAATCCTAACAATTCCATCTCCAAGCACTCCGGTGCGAATATGCACCCCTGAGTCTTGAATGTCGGGGTGAAAGAGTTAGTTTATCATAGATCAGTCTCGGTGGCTAGTATTGGAACCCATGTACTCGTATTGATCAGTAGCTAGTGTTATTTCAAATATTAACATCATAATCAACTACGTTGCCTATAGCCTGTCGTCGCAATCATAAATACTCCGTCATGAACCTGAAAATAGTCCGTTAAGTTGTACGAAGTGTATGTCTTCACTCTTTAATATATATGCTGTTAACTATTTTGAAACTAGCTTGACTGTCGCTGTCATGAACTTGGGATCCAGGTACCCAAGACTCAAAACATACAGATCGACCCCAACATGCACAAAGCAAGGGCGGAACCCAAGTACACGTGGGCGGGCGTATAACCAAAAGTGGATAGATCAGTTGCAGATCCCAATGGTCATGCCGTTATGTTTATGCATTGATTGTTGGTAAAATGTGATCACTGTTGACAAAAGTATGTCGCTAGTCTAGGGGTCGTCAGGGTGTGTCCTTAGTATTAACCATTTAGTGATCAAACTTGGTCATGGAGATCTCAGTACCCTCACGGAAAACGTCTACGAGCTCGCCCAGGGAAGACAATTTGTAAAATCATTTACCAGTGGAGTGGCCGACTCAGTTAGCGAGCCAGCAAGCCCAGTGGTGAATCTTCAAAGAATGGTCCCATACAGGTCCGCAAATGGACGCCTCCCCCACCACCTACAGCAGCCATTTTCAACCGCCATGACGATTAATCCTTAAACACACAAACAGCCAATATACAGAAGCGAAACCAATAAAGTAATGCATGGAAGAATTTCGAAACCAATAAGGTAATGCATTGAGGAATTTGGAAGAGCAGTCCTGGTGGTGTCAGGGTACTGATGGTGCTTAGTAATCACACTCTTTTAGACTGGTGCTGAGGGGTCATTTGAACCAATGTACTGGCAGAGAAATTCTGATACCTTAATAGTAGTTCCTTTACGTGCATTGATGTTACCGAATAAAACATGTTGAATGCTTAGAGGCATGGGAGAGACATGATTTGAAATACGATTATTAAAGAAGGTGCCGCTTTGGTCTGCATAGAGGGGGCAGTGACTGAAACAGGTAATGTTGAATGGATTCGTCAGCGTGCCCAGAGGTGCACCGACTAGGATCGGACAGAAAGCTGTTGACTAAATGAATATTTAGGTTGCTACACCCGTTTCAGTGTTTGGCTACGGTAACATTCGCTGGACTCGGTCCTGTACAGTACCACAGTGGGGGTGGGGGGTGTTGTATTTAGTAAATGGCTTTCAGCTTGCTTTTAAATTCCGATAACGTGGTAGCCATTCTACAGGTTGTGGTAGAGTATTCCAAGCAGGGATTTTTTTCTAGAAAGAATGATTTATTATAAATATTGGTTCGGCATCTGTACAGGGTGATGCGATTGGGATGTTGGATACTATATGGAGTTCGTAGTTGAGATAGTGGAGGAAGATAGTCATTCAATGGTTCAGAAGGCAGTCCATTACTAATCTTATAGAGCATAATATGTCAGTTGGTTTTGCGTCTATGCATCAGCGTTTCAAATCTGGCTTCCGTATACAAATCATTAGTACTAGCGCTTCGGGTAAGTCCACTGAGTGTTCTGAGTGCGTCCTTTTGAATGTTATCCAGTCTATCCACAAGATACTGTGGTAAATTGTCCCAAATCACGTCTGCGTATTCTCGAGATGAACGAGGGAATCTGGTATGCGTGATTTGGAGGAATTCTCGTTCAAGTATATTTTAACCCTTTGAGTTTGCGTTCGACATTGGATATGATGGTTCTGCATGTGATACCATTGGGATGTACGACAAAACGTAAAACCAACGGATTTGGCATTAGTTGATGGAGAGATTTGAGAGTTGTAAAAAGTAACTGAGAGCATGGTAGGATTGGAGGAGCATGGGGGGAATTTTTTGATGAACCAAGGGGGTGCCCATTGTGATATAACCAGTAGATCGTGTTCTATGGTCGGATTTTGTGATAGCAGATTGTCAGATATGACATAGAGGCACGTTTTGTCAGCTAACAGTTTAATATTGTTTATAATAGCACTAGGCATACCATTAATACAACTTAGAAATAGTAGAGGTCCACGAACACAGCTTTGGGCACTCCAGCATTCACAGAGAGTGCAGTCCATTAAAAACTACTCGTTGGCTACAGTTCTGTATGTATGATTACTGTATTCTGCGGCTGTAGTAGTAAAACCATCATACAGTTTCAATCAGTCCTTCTTCGTTTTGCGCACTGTATCTTGTCCTTAGCGGAAATCCTTAGGTTCCTCAGGTCCATTCTTGACTCGAGTGTACCGAATCCTGCTTTCTTGAGGTCACCTTGTAACATGCTTATCAGATTTATGCAGTGCTGTCCACTCCTGGCTTTGTATTTGCTGGTTCAGAGTCTGGCGAAGTCCAAGGCTCTCTGAGCTGGTATCTCGTCTTGTATCCTTAGCACATGGCCAAACATGGACCGTCTTTGCTGGGTGACTTTTACATACAGTGGCGACATAGTACACATCTTATATAGCGCATCGTTGGAAATTATGCTGCCTGGCCATTGGTTTCCAGTGATGATGCGTAGGTGTTTGCAGTGGCAGGCATCGAGTTTGTCTAGAGCTGCCGTTGCAGCTGCCCAGCTATTACAATTATACAGCATCAAGGATCCGCAGGTTGAAATGTATACACCTAGCCTTTTTATCAAGGGCATCTTTGATCAACGAATCCATAGCTTCCAGAAGGACTAGAAAGCTATGTTCACCATGATGCAGCGTGCAGCAATGCAGTGAGCCCAGGATTTTACATTGCTCCATGGTTCGCGGCAACGAAGTGGGTCGTCATATTCTTTAGTTTCATGCTTTGTAGATAGGTATATGTAGGTGAACTCTGTTTTGTATGCATTCATAAAGAGATTCACAATTTTTAGTTTGCTTGCAGCTATTGGGAGAAGTTCGTGAAGGGGTTTCTATTCCTCGTCTATGAAGTCCACATCGTCAGCATATTCCATCTCTAGCGGCATAGCCAGTATTGACACAGGGTGGGATGGTCTTGGGGAACTATCCCGCACAGATTTCAATGCGCCAGCAAGGTAAGAGGTGACAAGCACTGCTGATAGACCATTTCGCTGTGGGGAGCCGATTGATGTCTCAAACTCTACAGACTTCACTGACTTAACTCGTACTCTCAGCTTGGTGTCTGCAAGCAGTAGTCTCACAAGTCATAGCTCATCTGCATTGCAACTGGCATGGCGTAGTACATCTAGGTAGGGTTGCACGATTATTCACTTTTCATAATCGCGATCATTTAAGAAAAATAATCGCGATCATACGATTAATCATGAACTATAATAACTACGTCAATGCTGCTTAGAGGACGTTATTATGCTACTACAGATTGTAAGATTATGGGTTAGGCACATGGGTATACATACATGGACAGAATACGCCAGTTGCTGATTCTAAACAAAGGAATGTATCAAGATTTTTCTAGACGGAAAACGGAAGGTAACGTATTTCGTTTAATTGTAGCCTATACTGTAATAGAAGTCCACCCCCTAACTTTGACATATGAGCTCCAATGATTTCTTAGCAGTTTCAAAACGGCAAAACTCTGTGTTAGAAGCCCACCCCCTAACTCAGCAGATAATTTGTAAGAATAGCGTGTATACTAATAACAATCGTGTCACAGGGTGTGTCTACTTAAGACAGATCTCTGCTCTGATACATTTCCGGCCTCTCTAGAAGTCAATACAGGCCTCGGATTTGTAAATCTCGACCACCTATTAGATTAATACTAATAGTAGGCCACGTATGTTCAAGATATAATAAAGTTTATTCCACACTGGTGTAGTTAAAATGCGCTTAAAACAGTCTTGGCGTGATTAAATAGCTTCCTTATAAATATATTGTAAGACCAAATTTATGTACCAAACAAGTACGGGAGAAAATGCGCATCAATTTTGTAACGCCGATCAACATTAAATGATCCAAATTGAATTATTACGAACGACAATATAGCCGGCTTCTTAAGTTGGCGAGCCAGTGGATCTTTTGCGATGGGAGGCGGCGTGTTCTCGCGAGATAGTATACGCTAACGGGAGTTTATCAAACGGGTATCCGTTATTCAGATCAGTATAATACGCAGTTCCTATCGCGCAATGATAATATATAGAAATTCTCGAGTTCCGAGTCCCCGATTCCAGAATATTTATATCCGAGTACTCGCTCTAAAATTAACTTCAATTGGAGGCGAATCACGTGATTTGTATTTTATTCGTGTCGCCATTTTATATCAAATTGTGGATTAACTTTGATGTAATAAACGACCTTTATTAAAGGATACGCAATATTTAGGCGCTCAAATCAAATAATGTCACTTCCCCGGGATGTTTTAAGGTATACATTAAACATAGGCGTAGGCGGTGAGAAAATGCGCTGAATTTCCATGGTATCAGTTCTAGAACATTTTTGGGAAAACCGTTAGCTCATAATTATTCAGAGAATGCGGAACGCGGGATAAGCGTGTGTGATTACAACAACAATGACACATAGCGACCAAGTGAACAATCTGTATTCATCTAAAACTAATCCTGAGTCAATACAAACAAATCAGTTATTTATTTATTTAGTTTATTTAATCATTCACACATTCAGCTGATAGCTGAATGTTTGTTTCCATGCTTGGTAACACGAGCAGAGTTTCACAAGCGTAAAAGTGTCTTGACACACATTTCAACATGGCGATTATACGATTATTTCATTTTATAATCGTCCACGATCATTTTGAATTATATACTCCCGATTAATCTAATAATCAAAAAATCGTGCAACCCTACATCTAGGATCTTTGAGCATTTAATCGTGTCGAACGCTCGTGACATGTCAATGCCCGTTTTGTGAAAATCCCAGTGTTTGGACATGGCTACCGACACAAGCATCCGTTGAGCTCATACAATGCCTGCGCAGCTGCGTCCACGTTTGAAGCCACTTTGACATGATTCGGTGAAGTCATCGATCTTCTGTCGGATGCGGCATAGAGCAACATTGGATAGGATTTTCCATATGCTGTTGATGAGCACAATGGGCTGCAGATTGGCTAGGGGCCCAGATGGCTTCTTGGGTTTGGGTAGTGTGATAAGGGCGCGCTGGCCTACAGCGTCGATGGGAAGGTGGTGCATAAAAGCTGTATTAGGTGCATTATCGTTTTTTAGATAATGTCACTTGCATATTTGAATAGTTAATTGTTCATGCCATCAGGTCCAGATGCACGTCGACTTTTCAGGGCTTTATGCACCTTCTCAACTTCTGCTGTTTTAATTAATGTTAGTAATGGCCTGTGGTCTCCTGGGAACGGGTGTAAGGGTTCATCATCGTTGTTAGTGAACCGTTTCTTGAATCATTTTCGAATCACCTCAGCTTTTCCCTGGTCAGTCCCGATAAGTGTCCTTCAGAGTTGTGTACAGTGAGTTATGGTGTATAGTCTGCAACTCTCAGGGCTCTGGCTGCCCAGTCATGCATGGCAGTGATTTTATCTGCTAGAGAGTCTGCTTGTTGTTCATCTGAAGGCGTGTAATGGCTGGGTTATGGTCTGATTTGAGGTCTGTGTCTCTATAGGAGCGAGCGTTCCGGAGTAATGGGTTTGTTTCTGTATTGCATAGTATGAAGTCTATTTGAATGAAGACAGCTGTTGTGGCCTTAGAACCTTTTGGGGCTTTGCGATCAGCAATGTGTCCACTCCATGTTGTCTGGTGACGGCTTTGCGATCAGCAATGTGTCAAGTCCATGTTATCCGATGATGGCATGGGTGTTTGAAAGCTGTGTTCATGCCAAATAGGCCATTGGAACTAAAGAATGCCACCAGTGCATCGCCATTGCTGTTGTGTGTGCCCTCTCCATACGATCCCATGCATAATCCAATTACTGAACTTCTTTCCGCATTTCCGAGTTTACACAGCTTGGAGTTGAAATCTCCACACACGAAGAGTTGCCATCTAGCTGGGATTGTAATGTAACAGTTCTGTAGATAGCTTTTAATCCATGATAGTAGGCGTCCGAAATGCCTATCTGCTTTAGCTTCGGTAGAAGGCCGCAGTGCCAAACCGGGCCAAAGACCTTTGAGATATCGAAGAAAATGAAGAATATTTCTTACGGTCATGCAATGCCTGGATAATGGCAGTGCATATGTCGACCAGCTGGTTTACTGTGGAATGTGAGGGGATGAATCCGGACTGATAAGGTGTGCTCTCGTATTTAATGTAGGTGCATAGGTGTTTGTGCATGGTTCACGCCATGACCTTACTTAGGCAACTAAGTAGAACTATTGGTCGATAATTGGAGCAGAGATTCTTATCTCCTTTTCGCAGATGGAATTACATTTACAGTTTTCCAATCACGTAGGAAATGGGAATTGTAAGAGAATAATTGAAAAACCTTGTTAAAATGTGTACTAATATGTGCTGTGCTTCAAACAGTTTAGTTTAGGGCTTATATGATCTGGGCACACAGCCCTTGTCGTGTTGAGGTTTGATAATATATCCAGAACATCTGTAGTTGTTATTGTGATGTTATTTATGATCATTTCTGTAGATATGGTTAGAGTGGGTAATTCAGCGATAGAATCATCAAGAGTGGGAATGTTACAAAAATATGTATTAAGGTCAGCCTTTTTGAGGGAGTCATAAACTAAAGAATCATTTGCTCGTTTCAAAGGCGGAATCTGTTCACGATTTCGGTTTGTGACAGCTAGTAGTGATTTCCTAAGTTTCCACCATAATTTGGATCATGTACGTTCACTTTTTATTTTCCTTGCTACGTTTTCTTTGTATTCCTGTTTAGCATTTTTGACAAGTAGGTTTTCAAAATTCCTTTGTTGCTTAAATTCAGCTATCTACTTGTCTGTTTTGGTTTACCTAGATTTGTAAAATAATTTTCTCTTAACCTCATCTAGTGCCTCATTCTGCTAGTCATCCAGGGTTTATCACTTGGCTTGATGGTAATTAGCGATGTTGCTCGTGATTGTCTGATACCAGCTATCGGTTTCATAGTCATCATAAAGATGCCTCCACGAGGGATTTATGAAGGCGGTTCTTCCCTAGTCAGCAATGACATATCCCCATATGCGCCGTGTGTAAGGTTTAGGTTTGGATATGCTTGATGTAATGGGCAAACACACATGGCTATGGCCACCACAGAAGGGTGCTAAGACTGTACTTTCGTTAACTATTTTGACGGTGTTGTTAATAATGGGTCGAGTAGTGTATTTGCGTCTGAACCTTTTGGCTCTGTTATTAATTGGTTAAAGCCCAGAGTGCGTATTATACCGTGAAGGTGATGATTTTGATGGTTTAAGAAGGTCATCGTTAAGGTCTCAAAATATAAGAATGTTTGTATTGTAAATAAGGACAATATAGATATTGTCCCCTGTGTATTGCCATTTATCTGTATCTGTATTAGAACGTTGATAGCTGACACATATAAGCAATTCCGGATGATCGAATATCTTTAACCATATCATTTCAATATTTGTGTTTTCGTATTCAGTATATCGAGATGATGCACTTTTATTAGATACATATACACATACCCCTCCCCAGCCATTTTGGTGATCGCTACGACAAGGATCTCGAAAGCCTAGCAGTTGGATTGAGTTGCTGGACAGGTCTGGTGTGAGGTGTCTTTCCGTAACAGCAATAACATCAAAATGCGATAGGTTGGCTTCAATAAGGAGTATTTTATCTTTGAGCCCACATACATCTACATGGACAATAGAGATATCGCTCTAGTGTATTGGACCTGGTTTAGGTTCTATATTCCCAGCCAGAATCAGAAGCAAATGGCTTATCATTATGTTTGAATTAATTTCCAAGTTGGTAAAATAAATAAACCAATGTCTGAAGTGCGCAGCATCTGGCGGCAAATTACATATTTGCTCCTATCATTGTGTAGACTATTTTGAGGTGAATGATTGTTAAACATCTTAATGGCCGCGTGATAGCTGCTTAGGTTGTTAGCTATTCTTTATCTCTGAAAAAGTAGGTAAGTGTGCGTCAATGAGACGATAAAGTACCGATTTACCTGGCGTGCTTGATAGATAAATTGAAGAGAAACATACGCTATAGGAGTCAAGAATTAGGCTTAGCGTTATATGTATAGTTCTATGTAATAAGGTTAACATTATAGCATGTGGGTCGCCATAGATAGCTGCGGTGGGCAGAGGTTGGATTAGACATGGGTTTATGTTGAATTTCTTTCAGCTCCTATGAATATATTTTGCTATCTATATTAATTCTTCCATATATCTGTATTTCAGGAACATTTGAATTTTACACATTACCAGTAAGTTATAACATAGTTATTCTATCAACACCTGAAATAAGTATTCTTATCCCCATGTTCATTATAAATGTATAGCATCGTTTAAAAATAATGTGGCAGAATGATCTTTGAACACGTGACAACCACGAATGATGACACAGACGTCACAATCAGGACGGATGACACATACGCACGCGCGCACACACGCACACACACGCACGCACGCACGCACGCACGCACTCACGCACTCACGCACGCACGCACGCACACACACGTCTGAACGAATGCACGAGTGAACGCAATAATACATGCACACAGTAATACATGCAGGAATGCACGCGATAATGCATGCATGAACGCATGCACGAACAGACGCACGAATGCATGCACACACCTACCCATGTACTAATGTACTTACGAATTAATGCACCTCCCCCCCCACCCCCTCAACCCCACCCACACACGAGCAAACGCACGGACGCCCGCACGAACGCCCGCACGCCCGATTTCATGTTGCCCCACCATTGATTTTGGTTGGGATTAGATTTATTTAAGAATAGGTAGGGAGGGATAAAACCTTGGCATTATTATCAGGAACTATGAGGTCTAACTTTGATCTTACTAGCAAATCTTTCAGGTTTGGATTTCTATTGTACGCTATTACTGGTCATGCTTTGATCGGTTCCTTTAATTTAGATTGCATTAGGTGTCTGCTATAATTTTTTGAAGAAAACGAGTTGAATAGCCTCATGCTTTCAAAGCATCAAACAGAGTAGAGCATGCACCATTCAGATTTTGCCTGTTGCTAGAGTTTCGAAAAAATCTTATGATTTGCGATTTGATCAGACCTTTAAATGTGTGGGGAGGATGAAATGATTTTTGTGAAGCAACTGATGTGAGTCTGTTGGCTTAAAGAATACTTTATATTCTAATTTTCCAGAGGAATCAAAATGAGGACCCTTATAGATCGTGACATCTAAAAAGTCAACTGATGTTCCACTAATAGTAGCTTTTAGCTTGGTGTTTGAATCTTGGTTATTTAAAATGCGAAAAACTTCCCAAAAGTCTTCTTCTGAATGTCGCCAAATTAGGAAAATGCCATCTAGATATCTGAGGTAAAGAAGAGGTTTTTTGGTTGATTTGTTCAGTGCCTCCTCTTCCCACTCCGCAACATAAATCATGGCAAAATTTAGGCTGAATCGTTTACCCATTGTGCATCCACAGATTTGAAGGTAATTTTCACCATTAAATTGGAAATCGTTTCCTTTAAGACTTAGCTCTAATAAGTTTAGAATTTCCGTGTCTGGTCGATCTGGATCAGGAAATTTGATAAACGAATTCTTAATAGCATTGACTCCAGCATCAATATCTATGTTGGTATACATAGCATCTATGTCTAATGTGACTAAATGTGCATCTTTCGGAACTGACAATTTGGATAACTTTGAAGGAAAGAGGTCTGTGTTCTTGAGAAAGCTCTTGTGTCTATTAGCAATGGGCTTTAAATAGTAATCAATATATTCTGAAATGCCATAAGACTCACTGCCACAGTCTGAAATGATTGGTCGTCCAGGTGGTGTTAATGGATCTAACCAGGTGATGATAGGTGTATGGATTTTAGGCAAGATATAAAATGCCCGCTTGTGTGATTATTCTCACCTAACAGATACTTTAACAGTTTCTTATCGATGTACTTATCTGTATGCAATGAATTAAGTATTTCAATGAAATTGTGTAGGTTTTGAGGGCAAATAAAATTATCAAGTGTTCTGTAATGCCTGGTATTAGTTAACTGCCTTTCAGCCTCGCGGATGTAGTTTTCTCTGGACATAATCAGTTGCTAAACCTTTATCGGCTGATTTTATAATAATATTCTGATGTCTACGTAATTTGTTGATAGCCTGTTGCTAGAAAAATGAAAGGTTTTGCTTATTGTTTGTAACTGGCAATGATCTGGCTATACCAGCAACCGTTGTTATGGTTGCCTTAATATTGTCATCAACTAGCCTATCTGGAGGGTCCCAACCAGATTTTCCAGTGAATGGTTTTGACTCTCCATTTAAATTTCGAAAATGATGAGCTATTTTTACTGAATGACCAAACTTAGCTACTTCAATAAGACCTGTGTCTAAAAGCGAATCTAATCCTGTTTATGGTTTTGAAGTTTGTACAAAAGTAAGACCACGGTCGAGAATTGATTTTTCAGATGGTGAAAGATCATAGTCAGCTGCTAAATTGACAAGCTTTGTTCCTAATCCTATGTTAGGGGAGCTATTGCCTTGACCCACATTTAGCTTAAACCAAGTACCGTTAGCCAATGGTTATAAATACAATTAGCTGTTTCCTTCGTCCAATGGATTCTATCCTTCTCAACATGAAAATTAGCATCAGAAATTTTGGGGATGTCCTTATCAACGTGGCAGTTGGACATTTGAAATTCGTTGATACGCTCGAGACAGTACTTTTGCCTGTCTGACAAGCTATCAGAGAAGTTAATCTCAGCAAAGTACAACTCCGCATTAGGGAAGCTGTTCTTAAATGCTTGAGCCATGAACCTTAAATGGCTTGAGGATTTGGTTGGATGCTCATTTTTGGATTTGATGCCAATATGCAGGATGATCTTCTCCGGGCTAGGGCCATCATGGTGTTGCATAGCCATTGATCTGAAATGTGATAATGCAGCACCAGGATATCACTCAACCTGGATGTCATGATGGACGTCTAAATCAATTCGGGCTAGATTAGATGACTCTATCCTCAGAATCTTTTTTGTGATGCTGGGGATCCTCCACAGGCCCTTGCTATGCGATTGATGACGGTACTTAGCAAACTTCCTATCAGACAGGTTACTATTATTCTCCCTAGGAGGGAGAGGAGGCGGAGACGGAGGAAGAGGAGCAAAAGAAGGTGCGTGGGGAGAAGGGAGATGTAGGGTATGAGGAAGAGCAGGAGGAGAGATAGAGAGAGGAGATGCAAGAGGAGAAGATTGAGTATGATGAGCAAGAGGCGGGATTGAGAGAGGAGATACATGAAGAGGAGAGGCATGAGGAGGAAGAGCAGGAGGCGGAATTGAGAGAGGAGACGGATGAAGAGGAGAAGATCGAGTCAGAAGGTGGCGAGGAGAAGATAATTGAAGAGATGAGGAAGAGTTGCTAGGTGGTAGATTGGGGGAACCGTGAATAACAACCCGGCAACGACGCACTGGAGGAGAATTGGTCTTTGGGAGAGCCGGCCATGACTCTGTTACATCATCAGCACCAGGTGCTGGTGTTGGTGATGTATACAGATTCGTCCGCTTGGAAGTGGTAGGCGAGGGTGTGAAGGTTGTTGGTGACCGTTGTCGTTTGTTAGTCATTGTTGAATGTGAACCTGAACCTGTACTCGGTGTGGCCGACGGTGTTGGTACAGACATCACTCTATTTTGCTCATCAATAGCTATTTCTGTCAAAAATTTCCAAAAATGTGTGATTGTCGTTGTGGCCAATTTATTTCCAAAATTGTGCCTACCCCATTCCAATGCTATGCCTTTGGCTCTGTGTAGATCAAGAATTACATTAGATTCGGCCACCTTTACCTCTGCCTTTAATTTGTCCAATTTGCTTTGATAATGTTTGATTAGATTTTCTAAGCAGCTAGAGCCCAAATTTTTTATTTATCATCCTGGTCGATTAAAGAAATTCGTAACCTCGTAAGGCAGAGCAGAAAAACGAGTTCATCTCCTCCATTTTCATGTTCAAGGATTTCGGGAGAGAGTCTGATGCCAAATGCTCTCGTAAAAGACCATAGTGATGCAAACATTGCAACACATGGAAGTACATCTTAACCAATTGTTGAAAGGCCTGAACAAACTGGTTAGGAGAACTTTTGGTTGATGAAAGGTTGGACACTGTGTTGCCAAATTTGCGTCCTTTACCAACTGGGCCATTGGAATTCTTGCAATTTTAGAACGCGATCAAATTTCTACAGATTTATTTCAAATTTAGTCAGAAAAATTCAAAAAAGTTAAATACCAAATATTAACTAGAGCGATATGTGTTGAAACAATATAGAAACTGAAAAATAAGAACAATTAATACAAGATTATATAATAATATATATAATTAAAGCTTACACTGTCAGTTGCTAGAGCGCTTTCGACGTAATGGTCTAATGGCAACTGATAATTCTTACATATTTATAGGAGAATTACTGCAATGGTGACTACTGATTAACTATTAATTCAGTCTCTCCACAAAAGATCAAACCAAACCCGAAGACCTGCTTTAGATCAATGTGTGCTTTGGGCGCTACTCTAGTCAAACCGCTAATACAAAAGGCGTGATTGCTTAATTATATTGAGCTTATCTAACTGTAGTATGGGTTAGTACGCCGGTTCGTTTCAGGTGATTAAGGTGTGAGAATAACAACGAGGGCTGTTTGGTCAGTCATTAGATCAAATGTTGCCGAGATGTGTTTAATCATGGCGGTTGAGAGTAATTTAGTTGTTGTTTGTGTACTGCAAGGGACAGGTTTCCTGAATAAAGATTATTAAAAGAAATTCTGCCACGTTATACAGGTTTGTTTTATCGGTTCACACAGTCATTACACAGCGTTGATTACTTCTTTTGAATAAGTTGGCGTTGCCATGTGGTCGAAAATTGGAACAAATTCTGACAAGTTATACAGTTTTTTGATCTGGGCTAATCGGTTCATTCAGTCATTACAAAGCGTTGATTACTTCTTTGTAATAAGTTGGCGCTGCCATATGTTCGAAAATAGGAATAAACAAATAGTTTTAAGCAGGTCCTTCTGACATAGGATGATCCATTGTGGATAGACTGAATGTTGTTGGTTTAGTGAGATTCCTTCGAAAGAGAGGTGGTTGTAAGACACAGGTTGTTTGAGCTTTGTAAGCTTATATGTCCAACAACCCCTGCACTCATTCACCCACCCAGACACCAGCATATTAATCTATCCATCAGTCCATCCTGCCATCCACCTAAACAAATACTTGATTAAGAGGAGAACAGATTTGTAAACTGATAGACAGACACCAGGTGGGTGACCAGACGACTGAACAAATGAATAGGCAAATGGGTGAAAGCTACAATTTCCGAATTTGATTTAATTTATTCACTCAGACATTGCAAAGTGCTAATTGCTTCTTTGCAATGAGTTGGTGTGGCTCTTGAAAAAATAAGAATATAATACGACAGGTGGTTGCGGAAGAGAGGTGGTTTGTACCTTTACAAATATATATGTCCAAACAATCCATGCGCCCACACGGCCATCCACCCAGTAATCCATCCATCAGTCCATCGACACAGACAATCAATTGATGTCTTGGAGGCACAGCCCAGTGGGCCAATAGAGACCAACGACAGGTGACAGGATGAGTGCACAGATAGGTGGACGAACGAATGAATGAATGAATGAATGAATACACGCACATATGAACGCGCGCACGTACGTACGCACGACGCACACGTGAACGTATGCCGCACGCACGGATGCACGACCACGTGAACGTACAGTAGTATATCCAGTAGTAGAAAAATACCACCTCCCTCCACAGGCAACCATTCCGTGATCCGCGGCTCCCATCGCCCTCTCAATTCCTGAGGCATAGGGTCATGGGCCACACAAATACATACAAAATGCCCAGACCCTACTGAACCACACCCATCAGCCCAAGGTTTAAGATCTTGATATAGACTTTATCAAACATGCATTATAATACATGCAAATGGCTTATGCGAGGTAAGCCTTTTCGATGCTTAAGGAACTGTGTTGGAGAATATTGTGCGACACACACTGCTCAGTTTCAGAAAACTGCTGTTGGGCCGAAGCCGTGTAGAGGATGCGGGGCAGGTATGGATACAGACTGGACTATGTAAAGCATGCGGGGGGGGGCGTAAACATTCCAACAGAATGAACTACAAGAAGGTCTGTGCCAGGAGAAGGTTCAGTTTAGATATGGAAGAACTTAAACGTGTCATGCCTCGCATTAAGAGACAGGCATCCACATGGATATACATCACACACAGGTACTGATCGCCACACATAATAGGGTCTGAACGCCCATTTAGAGACAGGCATCCACAGGGATATACACTACCTACAGGTACTGATCGCCACACATAATAGGGTCTGAACGCCCATTTAGAGACAGGCATCCACAGGGATATACACCACCCACAGGTACTGATCGCCACACATAATAGGGTCTGAATGCCCATTCAGAGACAGGCATCCACAGGGATATACACCACCTACAGGTACTGATCGCCACACATAATAGGGTCTGAATGCCCCTTTAGAGACAGGCATCGACAGGGATATACACCACCCACAGGTACTGATCGCCACTTACTGTAACCTCCTCGAAGATGGTCAGAAATGGTGAAGATCCAACCTTGCATCATGGTTACTGTAACACCCTCGAAGACGGTCAGAAATGTTTAAGATCTAATATATAGACCTTGCATCATGGTTACTGTAGCACAGCTTCGATTGATGGCAAAGCAATTCGGTCTTAGAGGCTATTCTAAGGCCCGCAAATCCGACCTGCTCCAGATGATTGCACACGCCAATACCGAGGAGTGGCGAAAGCGACAACCCGCCCTTGCCGAGGAGTGGCTAAAGCGACACTCCCGAGCAAAACAGACAGGAAGGTTTCCGGCGCTCACCTCTGAGGATCCATGGAACCCTCACAAGAAAGCACAGCTGCTCCGTGAGAGTCATCAGTTGTATGAGGAGACGAATGTCAGCTTACAGGCCAAAGCTGTAACAACTTGGATGGCAAGCCATCCACAAGAACGCCTACCTCTTCTACACCGAATCAGAGGACGATTAATGAGGGGACCGAGATCTGAAACCCTAGCCCGGAGTATGAGGAGAGAAGGTCAGCAGATTCTCAACGAGTGAGAGGATGGCGAACAGTATGCTGGACATTATTCAGAGGGCTAGAAGGAGACATTACAGGTCGGATTATGGAGAAGCTGCGGACTGTTCAGAACGCTTCTACCTTCGGCATACCCACACCTACCGAATCCGCCACATCGAGGATGGTAGGGTAATGCTCTTCCACAAGAATGCTCCAGGAAGTCCCTGGATGAATACACTAGGAGAGACCCAGACTTGGGTGGAGGGCAGAGAGCAAGCCCGCATCGATCCAGACAATGTCGATCGGCCCAATACCACGTGAGCCTTCGTCAGATCAATCAAAGTTGAGGTAAATGTTGTCATTAACCACCAGCCTCTGCCCTCCCGGTCTGGCTCCGATGGAGGAAGGGAATGGTGGCACTCGATACCTACAAATATAACATGTGCCTCTGGAGATGTCTAGCAGTCCACCAGGGTGCAAGAGCTGATAGAAGTACAGCTCCAGCACGAGAGCTTGTTAAACAGTTCTATTGCCTGAACAGGCCTGTGGCTGACATACCAAAGACGTCCCTAGACAAGCTGGACAAGGTAGAGTTATTTGCGAAGACAGGGATTCGTGTTTATGAGCCCACTGAAGAGGGCATCTGGCATCTGACCAAGAAACCTGCTCTCTATCCGAGTGTCATGACCATTGGAGTATATGACCACCACGCCTTCTTCATTAAGGACATCTCCAAGCTATCACTGCATGGATGTTCACAACACCAGCGAGGTGAGGATGCTGATAAAAGATACTGCAAGACGGTCGCGAGAGACGAGAAACTAAGAGCATCTGGACGCCCACTTGTGGTACAGTGGGAGTGCTGTATAAAACGCTGTCTAAGCGTCCACACCCCTGAGCCGACAGTACCATACCCACACTTTATTGTCTATGACGTTGAAGCCCTTCTAGATGGGATCAAGACCCACCCTACAGAGAGTCTCACGATCGAGAGTGCCCACATACCAATCTCGGTGGCAGTCGGCTGCTCCTTAGACAGTAGCGCGAGCTCGCCAACTCACCTCTGCAATGCTAACTCCAAAGTGCTGATCTCAGAGCTCATGCAAGAGATCCAACTATGAGCCTCCACGCTCTGTGCAAGGGGTCGGTCACAGTATTTACCTGCAGACTTGGACAAGTTACCAAAACGACAGCAGCGACTTATCAATGAGTGGTGTGACCAGGTGCCTGTGCTCGGGTTCAACTCTTGGCGGTACGACCTGAACCTCATCAAGAAGTACTTTGTAGATGAACTTACTACTTCGTCCAAAGGAACGATGAAAGTCGCCAAGAAAGCTAGCCAGTCAATGCTCCTCATTATGCCTGAACTGAGGTTTCTCGATGTAATCAACTACCTCGACCCAGGGATTTCTTATGAGAAATGGATCAAAAACTATGGTTGCATGCAACAGAAGAGCTGGTTACCTTATGAATGGTTCGACTCACCTGAGAAGCTTGACTATCCTGGACTACCTGATTATCCTGCGTGGTGGTCTAAGCTCAAAGGTGGTTACCTTCTTGAGTTGTCAGAGTGGAAAGCTTGTAAGCAGACCGTCAGAGATCAGTGGATGAAGCCGTTTGCTGACTGGTTGCGATATTACAACAACTTGGATGTTAGCCCGTTCATCGACACCTTAGAGAAGATGTGAGAATTCTAACCAGAACGAGGTATTGACATTCTGAAGGATGAGGTGTCACTTCCTGGTGTGTCGCTTCAGTACTTTCTTCATGGTACTGCTGAACATGAGCCGGGTATTAGCCTTTACCCTCCAGGCAAGGAAGCTTACGAAATGGTAAAGGGTGCTGTTGTTTGGGGGCCGAGCATTGTGTTCACGAGATATCACGAGTCTTGGGTTACCCAAATTCGCCATGGTAAGCGAGTATGTCAACGTCTTCTTGGTTATGATGCACATGCTCTGTATTTGTCAACCATGGCCCAAGCAATGTCGTGTGGTAAAGAAACTGTACGACGGTGGGGTGGGCATGTAAGCAGTGCTATTGAATGCTTTAAGCAGGATCTGCTAGCAGATCGTTGGTTCGGGTTTACTGAGGTCGACATTGAGGTACCTAGAGTGTTATGGCCAAAGTTCGAGGAATGTCTTCCATCTTCTATAATCGCGAGATCCCAGAAGAGGACATACCTTTGGAGATGCTTGCATACCTTAATAAAACAGGTCGACAAAAGTATACAACTAGCACTAGAGTTGGTGCACTCTCAGGTAAGAAGAGGGTATTGTATGCACCAACTCTCAAGTGGTACCTTGCCCACGGGTTAGAGATCACTGCTATCTATCGCACTATAGACTACACCTTTCACAGAAACCTTTTGAATGGTTTGTAGACTCTGTCACGTTATACCGGGGATGTTGACAAAAGTAAAGCCTTGTTGGATGAGCTCTTCAAACTCCTCGGCAACAGTGCATATGGGAAGCTGATCGAGGCATTAGAACGTCATACCAACACGATCTTCACTAAGGATGAACGAGCAGTAGACAGAGTCTTGCATAGTGCATGGCTCGAGGAGATCGGTGATTCCTACGAATTGCAAAGCCGTAAGGCTAAACTCACCATTCGTCGCCCCTTCCAGGTGGGTATAGCAGTAGACGAGCTGTCGAAGCTGCGAATGCTTGAGTTCTACAATTAATTCCTCGACTGCTACGTAGCTCGTGACAGCTTCGAGTACCTGTAGATGGACACCGATTCTGCCTATATCGCCATAGCAGGCTCCAACCTCTGTGAGGTGATATGCCCAGAGATGCGAACGGCATATGACGCCTGCAAACGGGACTGGTTGGCATGGGACAAATGGTCTAACCGCACTCTGGGATTGTTAAAGCTCGAGTTCGAAGGCAGTCGTGGTATTGCTCTCTACTCCAAGTGCTACTACGTGGAGAATACAGACCACTGCAACAGCAGAAACTTGCAAGTGAAATGCTCGACCAAGGGAATGTCTAAATGGCAGAATGATATCTCCTGGCAGAGGTTCTACAGTGCCGTCCATGGTGGGGTGAAAAGAGCCACCAATCGAGGCCTACGCATGCGCAACCAGGGTATGGTGACATATGCACAGGAAAAACGTGGACTCTCCGCTTACTTTGATAAGCGCCATGTGCTGCCATATGGGGTCCATACTGAGCCCATCGAGAATCATGTTAGCACCCTAGGGGTGGTAGTTGTGTGTCTTCAGTGACTAGCTGAAGCTCTTCTACGACAAATGGTCGCCTAGGCACTTTGTGCTGGCATGCCAGGTAGTACAGTGTAGGCAGCCCCTCCGCCTCCACATACCTGTCAAGCCTGTGAAGATCTATTGACCAGTTAGGATATGTTGCACGCCGTCGACCACCAGCTCACCAGGCTCATACAGGTACCGAAGCAGAGCATCAGGGGTAGGCACTCCTCTCCCTTGTTCGCTCCTCTAGAGCTGTGACCAGCAGACTGTCTGATAGCTTCTACCAGCTTCTTCCCGATTAGCCTAGTAACCTCGGCATTGGATCTCTCCACCAAATCAGGCAGCCCTCTCACCCATACTCTAGAACGTTATCTTGGCGCAGCCATTTCCTGGGCGTATTGGTGTGGGAATAGTCTCTCTGCCAGTGCCCAATTCCACCACTCAACGATAGCCTTGGTACAGTGATGACCTACCTCGCCTCGCCTAACTGCCACACCGTGTTTCTGCATGAGGACTGCAGTCTCCCATCTGAACTCCTTACCCTCATCCACCTGCAACAATTCAGGCCAATGGAGGGGATTTTCCGAAGCCTCGTAGACACCCTGGAATGCCTGGTCCACCTGGCCAGCTGACTTGTCTGTGAGCGGTACTGCTGCCGTGTACCTGCTGGCGACATCGACGATGGTGAGGGCATACTTGTAGGTCTTACGACCAACCGAGTCATGGGGAAGGAATAGAACATCTGCCTGGTGAACTCTGTTCGGGACAGTTTGCTCGAAATGGGCATGCCTGATGTGCCATGGACGAGTCTGTATATCTGCCACATTGCCTGGCAGCTGAGCCACTGGCTAACTGTCTCCAATGTGAAGTTGTGGCCCTTGCGACATGCAGCGTCAAGTAGTTGAGGGGGCTCACGCTAATATTCCCCAGGCTGATAGTATAGTTCCTCAAGAAAGACGGTTGATAAACTCCAGGATTTCATCACTGACGTCCACTCCCGTCCTGTCACGCATGGCCTGGGTGAACTCTAAACAGACGAACAGATGGCCGTCATTCATTCGACCATCACTGAATACCTCAATCACCTCTGTACACTGGTGTCTAATCTCTGCTGGATCCTCAGTGAACAGTAGTTTATCGATCAACCCTCGGAAGTTAATGGACCTGACTAGGTCGTACATAGACGCCATCCTTATATAGTAGTTAAATGTTCAGCGGACCAGATGGCCGCGAGCGCTATGCCAACGTACGGTAGCCAAGGGCCTGCGACTCCGAAGAACGTACCTACTCCTGAGGCGATGACTGTTATGGCTTCAGAAATTGTCTCCACCCCATGGAGAGCATTGTTGGCGATCTTGCGGACCATCTCGCCAGCCTTCGTTGTGAACAGAGCGATCAGAGCCCCACCTGCTGCTAGCGGACTGATAGAACCTTTTACGTAAGTGCGATAGATTCCTTTCGCTCTCTGTACTAGCTTGCGGGATTCCGGCTCCACATCATCATACTCACCCGCGGTCTCTGCTACATCGTAGTCATCTGCATCCTCCTCCTCATCATAGTCCTCCTCATAGTCCTCGTCATCCATATCCTCGACTGGATCAGCCTCTGGTTCATGCATCGCTCTGGGGGACAGATATATGGTAGCTTTAAACTGTAGTCTATAGCATGGCATCCGCAATCTTGAATGTGGGCGTGTTTGCCTTAGTGAACTGGGGACTCAGCTTCGCCGACAAGAAGGCGACAGAGGTCGAGCGTGAGCGTCATAACCAGGCGATGGAGAAGCTGTCTAAAGAGAAGTTTGAGTACAGCAAAGTCCTCGAGCATTTGAGCCAGAGGGAGGC
Source organism: Chaetoderma sp. LZ-2023a (assembly GCA_034401795.1). Lineage (NCBI taxonomy): Eukaryota > Metazoa > Mollusca > Caudofoveata > Chaetodermatida > Chaetodermatidae > Chaetoderma > Chaetoderma sp. LZ-2023a. The sequence goes on along the minus strand of CM067367.1, from coordinate 16,058,386 downwards.
ACGCTGACGACAACTCGGAGCTCAGGCCAACCAGAGCTTCAAAGAGGCAGCTGAGAGTCTCGATGAGTACTACGAGCCTGTATATGAGCCAATGCTCGACTATGAAGCATTGACAGGTCAGAAGACAGCAGAGCTTGTAGTAGAGGTGGCAGCTGTACGCTCAAGCTGAATACCTGATGTGCTCGACATGCATACCTTAGCATAGCCAAAGTAAAGTACCGTCACACCTAATGAGTGAGTCCCAGATATGAGGTTTCCGATGTTGAAGCTGAGCTGGTTGCCCTGATTAGGTGGGATGTCCCTTCCCCCGAGGTGGTGACGGCCCTCGAGTGCCGACTCGAGGTCGTGGCTTCCACTGGTTAGGCGCAGAAATGCATATGACTTAGTTTTCTGTCTGTAGAGTTAGCAATCAGCCAGCCAGGGTACCTCACCAAGAACATTGGTCCCAGCAACCACACGCTTGAAGTTGTCTAGCTTATCCACTTGCTGGATGGCTCATCCCTTCTGAACCAGGACCGCAACAGCGACATGGTCCGATGCACCATGATGCAATGTCAGCTCCACCCGTTGGTTAGCTGTGGCTTGGACCTGCTGGTGTTCTCGCTCCACATGCACACTCCACTGTTTGGAACCCGTTTGCTTCAGCTCCTGGTCGTTCTCGTCATGCCAGACATGAAGTCTTGGAGCATTCATCATCGCATCTGCGAGCTGCTCAGTGTACCCCCGGAGGAACAGCCTATCCTGCATGGCAGCAAGATTCACGTGCCCGTAGTTCGAATTCTCTGAACCCCTCATTGCACCCCACAGCTTAGTACCCCTTTCCCTTCGCATAGAAGGTTGGGCCACGAGCCAGCGGACCTAGGCCTCGGTACTCATCGTTCACATGTGTTGTGTCCAAGGTGCTGTTGCTCTGCACGATCTCCCACCTGTTCATAACATGCGGGAGCTCTACCGTCTGTTCTATTGTGCTCTGAAGCTTGAACTCGATGGTCATGCTCTTGATCTTGTGGATCTGTGCCGAGAGTGCAAAGTCAATGTACTTCCCAGCAGCGGACAAGAGGTTCTTATGATGTATACTGGGTCGAATGACCGTCAGGCAGTCTTTCCGAGGATCAGTGCAGTGCGATGTCGCGGGTTCAATGGCCCCATCTGGTGTTGCACATACTGCAGCATGTTTAAGGTCTGGGTATATAGAGGGGTTAAACAGCTGCCAGGTTTGGTAAAGTTCTCCAGCAGATAAGGCGGCACGACAGCCACGGCGTGCACTGTCCCACAGTGACAGAGTCCGAGGACTGCTTCGTCACATCAACATTATCCACGAGCGAGCCATGGGCACACCTCCGTTTGAGGCAGAGATACTGGCTGCCATAGAGGAAGGAGCGCCAGCTCATAGTACAAAAGAACACCTGACTTGGATACTCTACCGGAAGTTTGACAGCAACCAGGGCAGGACACTCGACCTACCTCCTGTGGCCCAAACCAACAGTCCTGTTATTCTAGGTCTCCAAAAGGCGAGGGTCGACCCCAAAGATCTACTAACAGTCGGGAAGTGGGCTGCCGTATTTAGCCTCCATAGCCAGGAAGAGCGAGATATGCTGGATAGCCTCCAGTCTGGAGCAAATAACCATTTCAGGGAGGAGGTCAGTGCCGCTGTAGCGGAGAGCCATGATACCGGTCATGCAGTAGGTACTCGGGAGTGGTTCACTGTTGGCCGCAAGGAGGCTGTTGAGCACATCTTCAACGAAGAAGTGCGCAGGAGATTGGCCAGTGATCTGGCAGCATTTCTGAAATTCCCAGATAACTACGAGGACTACCTCATCAAATCCACTCGCAAGTCAGATGCTCGTCGCACATGGACAAAGTGGATCTTCCGTGAGAAGTTCCAGAAGACGAGAGCTCTAGACTCTGACCCTCAGTGGGTGGAGTTTAAGCGACAGGCTTCTGCCGAAACTGACGAAGTTCTTCAAGCTTCTGACGAAGTTCCTCAAGCTTCGGACGAAGTTCCTCAAGCATCTAACGAAGTAGCAGAGATAACGGACTAAGTGGCGGAGACCACGCAGCCTTCTGATAAATGAAAAAAGTTGCCGCAGCTGCGACAGTCTGTCAGTGATGTCGCGTGGAGCAGGCTAGTTTCCCGACTGGATTCAGCTTGTAGGTGAAGGTCTGCACCTTTTCCAGAGATGGCTTGAAGGTTCTGCGTCTTGGTGATTGGGCCATTGTACCATTGATCATTACTGTCAACCACCTCAGCGGCGGAGTCAGACACCAGAAGGATGTATTGAGAGTGTAGATGTTCAGCCAGGAGAGCCCGCAGCAAGATGTTTTTCCCGTATCCTGATGGAACAATGATCAGCACCACCTGGCCAGCATCGGCCGGCCTACTGTCGAATGGTACAGACATGTGTGCAGAGGATGGTTAGCACTTGGTCAGCGGTAGCCCCGTCTATATCTGGGAGACTAAACGGCAGTACTTCCTGGGCCAGCTCTTTCGCCTGCAGAGTGGGGAATCCTGCACCTCTGGCGGATACGAAGGATGTGATGGAGGCATCAAGCATGAAATCCCAGCAACAGCTGAGAAGATAGCATAGAGGGCCTGTGTCAGCACCCACAGTGTCTAGTACATCCAGTATATGTATGATGCATGCACGTGAAGCCAGGATTATCCTGTGGTCTTAAACGGCAAACCACAGAATCCTGAGTTCTTCACCTCTGGTAGCCGGAGGCTGGCGGAAGCACCTGTTTGGCCGTCGACAGTGATATGGCTCAGGCCGAGGGCGCCTATCTTGAGATTCTCTCCATCCTGTCTGAATGAGCTCCGTGGTTTTAGGAGATCCTTAACCAGGTCCTGTGCATATGACTCAGCCATAACCTTGATGGCTCCAGCCTCATCGACTCAAAGCATGCCTCGCATCGTCGCCCTCTCCTTGATGCCCATCCCCTTGTATACAGTATTGTCCTTGTTAATGGCCGATTGTCCTACCATATCAGTGTTCCTGATGAGATCTTGTGCTGGGTTGGTACCTCGGATCTCCCGCGGGTCTCCCTTCTCATCAAAGTCTAGGAAGGAGACAAGGGCAACAGTGTCCTCTGAAGCGAGTTGGGCCTCGCCCAAGTGAGCAAGATCGCCTAGCTCTTTGCTTTCTAGGTATGTGAGTGACAGAGTCATAGTCATATACAGACGGCTTAAACCTATTAGTCATACACCCAGTGAAATAGTTGGGCATAGGAGTACCACGTAGTCAGCCAGGGGAATAGGTAGCAGTGCTCAGGGTACTGGCGCTCTCTGCAGGGGCACGCCTTGTGTGCGGGCCACCATTCCCGGGCAATGGCGATCCTCAGTCCATATGCTCGACTAATGGCTACACACAGCCATCCGGCACGTCATGCCTCATATGCTTCAGGGGTCTCGTGATCCGTCTCTCACTATTCAGAGGGGTTAAACATAGGCGACGATGATCTCAGCCATTGCACTCCTGGCTAGCCCTAGAACCGCGGCCTCCATTAGTGTAACACGTTCACCTATGATCTTGGTGGCAACATTGTAGGAGGCACCACTGAGGGCGATCTTTGGGATGGGGTGAGTTATTCCGAGACAGGGCCCGGCCACCCCACTCACCACTGTAGTGAGGACAGCCGCAGTGGCAGCAGGAAGTACCTCATTTCCCCATGTCATCTTCACCATGGCCACATTCGCCGCCACGTTACTGGCGACATGGACTGCCAGAGATTTTGCTTTGGTCAGTACCTTCTGTGTCTTGGTTAGCAGCAGGTTATCCACCTTCTGAAGACTCGCCTGGCTCTCGGGCAGTTGCTTCACGATCTGTACCGTTGATGTCATTGTTTAAGCACTAAGTATACAATGCGGTTAAACATCTGCATCCCCTGTCGAGCGACCTACTAAGATCTTCCCAGTCTGCATCTGCCAGGTGGCTGGGTTGGTACTCAGGAATATTCATCTCTCTATTGAGACATCTTAAACATGTCCGGGCTCATGCTTTGTGAGAAGTACTATGATGTTTTCTGGAGGGAGTTGAAGGACTACAAGAAGAAGACACCAGATGAGCTCGCTCAGCTCTCTGGTGCTGAGCTGACAGAGGAGCTGACAGCTGTGAAGCTCTATCTAGGATTTGGCAAGGGTCAGATCTGCTTCATCGAATACCTTAACATGGGTGGGAGTATCGTTGAGCAGCCCCCTCGAGCTAAAGGTTTCTACAAGGATCGGAAGTATCTGTCAGATGTGTTCCAGCAGTTGCAGACTGCCATGGCCTCACCGGAATCAGAGCTAAACAAGGCGCTGCGATGCTACAGGCTGGAAAAAGGATGCGCTGCCGAACCCGCCAGCCACTCGATGCGAATGTTGGTAGCGGTTATAGGGGCTGTAGGGCATGCCAAGCTGGTTCAGTGTCTCACCGTGGTCCCCACTGCTACTGCGGAATCAGGATAGTCTTATAGCTGATGTGCTAGCGGTGGAGTAGGCTGATCCCGAGGGCCTCGATAGTTAGGCCTGACATCACATGTAGAGCTACCACAGGAAGCGGTGTCGTGTCGACTGTCTGCATTGTTGGGGTGCCTGGAGCTGCTGTGTCGATTGGCTGCAGTGTCAGGTTCGGAATGACTGTATGGCTCATACTATGCGTAGGTGCGTTGATGGCAGTGTTGAAGCCGAAGTGGACACTGGGGGAACTCCCTTCGACTAGCATGTTGTTATAGTCCCTGACTTGGAGGTCCTCGATGTTCACGATCATGTTGCTGGGAATCAACCGTAGGTGTGGTGAAATAGCAAAGTCAAGTTTGCGATGGGCTTTCTGCAACCCCTGCTGGAACTTAGCAATAAGACTACTGGGGTCTGCCACGATGATCATATGCTCAATGAGACTGATGAACATGGCCTGGACCTCTGCTCCGCTGACACCATCTATGGAATGCCACAGCTGGGTCTGTGCTGTAAGGAGGCAGTAGCACAGTGCATCCATGGACTGGTTGATCCGAACGATCCCTGCTGGTGTGAGGCCTGAGGTGGTGTATGGGACAAAGTACTTCCACACATCTGGATAGTCCTGCCGCAAGCCAGTGATGTGCATATTTTGCACCAGCGCTCCAGGGTCGGAGTCTGGATCGAACAAGAATGTCACTGTCTTCTGACGGCCTACTCATCGGGGGGTTCGATAGGGGAATCCTGAGTAGTCGCGTCTCGGGTCACCGTACATAACCCCTACACCGCTGTTGTCACCACCATGCCACCGATAGTCTGGGTGAGCACTGCACTCTCTCTGTAGTCTGCTGGCTGCTGAGACGCTATGACTGTTGAGCTGTGGATCGAAGGCGTTTGTATCAGGGAGGCTTGCACCCAGCTCATGAAGGATTCGTCGCACCATGAAGTACACGTGGCATCTGAGACAGCTGGCGATAAGCACAGCTTCAGGAGTACCAGCATAGGAGTGAAGCAGGGTGGAACTTACTCCACATCCTGCCGTGGCACACCACACGGCAAAGTTCAGCTGCTGATTCCAGTATGAGAGGCTTGGAGCAGTCATTCAAGTATGAGCTTGCTTCGCATCCTTGATGGTGATGTGGCAGTTGGTCAGCAGTCGTGGGTTGACAGAGAAGCTGGTTCGGGACCGCCCATCTATTGTGATGGAGAACGGTGTTAGCTCTGGTATATCATCCAGTAGGCCTCTCAGGCCAGTCAAGGGTGTACCCAGGAGGGGCGGTTGGCTCCGCATGACTGTCGTGAGGTTCAGTGGGAAGGCTATCTATAATGGTGTTCTTAAAGCTACCGCAGCACACTATTTGTAGTCGTTTCGACTCCAGACACCAGCGAGGCGACCTCGCCGTAACATCTCGTTTTTTAACTCCTCCATATCAACCCGCCCGCTGGAGCCTTTGAGGTATTGTTGTCGCACTTTAGGTTTCTCCGTGTTGTACATGGCTTGGACCTTCAATATATGGTGGTACTCTTCATCGGTGACCTGGCCATCCTCGAGAGCTTTGCTAACAGACTCGTCGATAGTCCGTAGCATACTCTATGCCAGTGCCACGTATTTAGCATGCTTCTCAAGCCTCCTTGTGATCTGCCGCTGCCCCACCCAAGCCCGTGGCCAAGACAGTGGCGGCTAGCATCACGCCACTCAGCGGGATGGCGACGATGGCCCCACCCCTGTTCAAGCACACCCTTGTAGTCCGACATGGGCCCACAAGAGAGGCATCCAAAAGAACACATCCATCCATCCATCCATCCATCCATCTATCCATCCATCCACCCACCCACCCACCCACCCACCCACCCACCCACCCACCCACCCACCCACCCACCCACCAACTCACCAACTCACCAACTCACCAACTCACCAACTCACCAACTCACCAACTCACCAACTCACCAACTCACCCACCCACCCACCCACCCACCAGCCAGCCAGCCAGTCAGTCAGTCAGTCAGTCAGTCAGTCAGTCAGTCAGTCAGTCAGTCAGTCAGTCAGCCAGCCAGTCAGTCAGCCAGCCAGCCATCTAGCCAGTCATCCATTCGCCCACCCACAAACCCACCCATCTGTTCATCCATCCACTTCATCCGTCCACACTTCCATCCACTAATTCATTTAACCAATCTAAAGCAAATAACGAACATTTTAAATCGTAATATTAAGTATCTTATCAATGGAGATATCATCACAAAAATTTGAGACGGAAGTAATTCGTGTACGCCGACCATGAAGATCACAACCGTATAATGCTGCTATAAGGCCTCGCAAAGTTATTAAGCCTTGAATCGTGGGAATTAAAAAAGAATTCCGAGACTTGCAATAATTATTTGTAACACAACCTTGTAGCCTAATATGGGCCTCCACAGATGCATCCAAAAGTTCACATCCATCCGTCCATCAGTCCGTCCGTCTGTCCGCCCGCCCGTCCGTCCGTCCATCCATGGATCCATCCATCCATGGATCCATCCATCCATCCATGGATCCATCCATCCATCCATCCATCCATCCATCCATCCATCCATCCATCCATCCATCCATCCATCCATCCATCCATCCATCCATCCATCCATCCATCCATCCATCCATCCACCACCACCCACCCACCCATCCATCCATCCATCCATCCATCCATCCATCCATCCTTCCTTCCTTCCACCCACCCACCAACCCATCCATCCATCCATCCATCTACCCACCCACCCACCCAACCACACACACACCCAGCCACACAACCACACACCCACACACCCACCCACACACCCACCCAGCTATGGTGTCATAATGAAATCTCTCCGCTAATTTATATGATTGTCCGTACAACACATCCTCCGCTTTTCGTAGTCCAATTTCGCTTTACCCATTCGCAATACATCTGCTCCAATCAGTCCTTCATGAGCTATCTCTGTAGGCACTACGATGACGGGTATTGAACGCGCCCTAGCGAACTTTACCTCAGTCCTACCCAACACTTTTATTGAAGTACCGTTAACTGCTAATAAAGTTCTGCCTTTCTGTAGTGGGTGTGTCCCTAACAATCGTTTCTCTATATCACAGCGTATCAAAGACGTGGATGCGCCAGTGTCCACGAGACATGTCACACGTTTCCCCTGAATCTTTAGTTGGACCAATAACCGCCCCGTGGATTGAAAACTCTCGGCCCGTTCTCGTTTCCCGAATGTCTATACTTTTGTCGACCGCATTGCTGTTGTAGTGTCTGGTTCACCTAGCTTTAACGTGCCCAGGTTTCCCACATTGAAAACACGTTATTGTCTTTCTACCCTGTCCCTCTGACCAATAGCGCCCTGATTGTTTATGTGTCGCGTGTGTTCTTGCTTGGTTACTTACATTTTGCGCCTGAAAATCCCCATGCTGTCGTGGTTTGTTCAACTGAGCCTTAGCTATCCTAGTGAGTATCTGTTCGTTCTGCTTACATAACCGTTTATCTAATCCGTCTATACACTTCATCATCGGATCGCATGCTGAATCAATGCCCATGGGTTCATAGTGACAATCACGTTCTGAAATGTTCATAGTGTTTAATAGTTCTAAGCTAGCAGCTTGTTCTTCTACAAAGTTCATCGCGTCTTCTTTTGTCCTTTTGTTACTGAGCACCATTTTTCTAGCTAATTTAGTGTCGCTGAGGGATTTAATGTATGTTCTTAAAATTGTTCTTTTTTAGTCTTCGGATTCAGTCACATATGCACGACGAGCTAATTCACCAAATCGTCTATTGAATGTGGCGATTGCTTCGTCTGGACGTCTGTTTAAACCCTCTAACTCGCATTTTAAACGTTCATCTTCATTGGCAGATACAAATGCTACGCTAATGTGTCAACGAATGTCTTCCCATGTTATGGTGCGACGATCTATGTCTTTTAGAAATAATTCAATCTCACGATGGAGACTGCCAGTGTATGCCCATGCGGCAATGTGTGCGGCGCTTCCCTTTACGTCTCTGAGCGTCCCTATGACCAGTTCACACTCGGCTTGCCACGCCCTCACTTCCGCGGGTACCAACCCATCACATCTCCGTATAGTTGCTGTGTACTCTCTTAGATTCTCACGCTCCAATCTATTTCGTTCAGAGGCAGCATTTTCGGTCCTAACACTGTTAACCAGATTAATCACACCGTCTGCAATCGTTTGCAAATCATTGACTTTAACGTTTCTTTCTGCCATTTTAATATTGTTCAGAAAATTATTACTCACTGTTTGCGATTGTAATGTTCGTTATGCCGTCCGGCTGTTTTTCCGTTGTGATGCTGTTCAATTCCTGGCTGGCTCGCCATTATAAATTCTGGACTAGCAGCAGTTCATTGATTTTCAAATTCATCTGAATTCATGTTGGGGAGGCGGCTCGCCATTGATTCTGTGATCAAATATTTATATCCGTCCCCGGGCCATCTGACTTCTCGAAGATTCTTAGATTCGTGCCAAAGTGTTTCTCTCTGGTTTTGTTGCATCAATCTAGCTATTAATACTTGTATCGACAAACATCAACTTCAAACTTATATCATACTGTGAAATTATTCTCTGTAACAATCATAACTATACGCTGACTAAAACCTCTAACTAATATCCAACATTCATGTTTATACTATAAAAAGTGGAGAGAAAATTGAACCAAAAAGTGATCTAAAGAGTGATCTAAAAAGTAGGTCATAGATCATCAACCCTCGCCTCAGCCAATCCTGGGCCGGCACACCATCATTCCTAACCTTGTGGTAGAAATCACTGATGTCATCTTGTTGACCGGTCCGTGCACTCGAGCGCCATTACGACCCTTAACGGCCATAATGATTCAAGACTAATTTGGGCAGTGTTCGTTTCGACGATAACATCAATCGGCTATACCATCAGTAAATGTCCAGCCATTATGTTGACTGCCCTTTTTTGTACGCCAACAAAGGCAACCGACGTAATGGCTGTGACCACGACTTGACCATATAGCCCTTTTCATCCTGAAGTCAAAATCAGAATGCAGAGTAATCTTTTATATAAAAAAATCTGCACTTTGAATAATTCAGATTTTACAACGTGTAAGGATTCACGCTTACACAGGCTATGGCAAGTACACGACTATTTGCGTTCGCTCGGACTTAGCCTATTCAGTCTTATCGGTTTTTGCTATGCCCCGCCCATCTCTAGCTAAGCTCCACCAACACGTCGCCCTGTTGGGATTGACAGATCCCCGATCCCTGAATGTCCTAACTATCGATTTCCTGAAAACTCTACAGGTAAATTGAATATTTGAATAATGTGAATAATTTGGATCTGAATAAATTGAATACTTTGTAACGAATTTGACCAGTGATTCCAGTGGTTGACTATCTGATTTATTAGCGTGGTAGGCTCATTGCAGTAGCCGGATGTCTGACTGACTAAAGTGTGTCGGTAATGCCAGGGTTCATATAACTAATGCTGGACGATAATAGTGGGAGGGATCGCAAAAAACCTAAAGTAAAATATCTGGAGTGTACGCCATGGATCCCAGTCTATTCATTTTTGTTGTAAGACGGGTGCTTTAAAGCTGGGCCTGGATGGTGGACCAGTGGTAGAGTGCTCGCCTCACAAACGCTAGACGGAAAAATTGTTTGGGTTCGAACCCCACTTAGGTCGAAAATTGAAAAAGGTAAAACTTACATTCCACGTGGCGACTGATCTATATCCTTGTGCCAGTGCGTCCTCAATGGCAGGGTTCATAGAACTACTGTTTGGCAATAATAACTACTTAGGTAACCAACTAACTAACTAACTAACTAACTATCTAACTAACTAACTAACTAACTAACTAACTAACTAACTAATTAACCAACCAACCAACCAACCAACCAACCATCCAACCAACCAACCAACCAGCCAGCCAGCCAACCAACCAACCAGCCAGCCAGCCAGACAACTAAATACATATTAATAAGATTTGTTTGTTTCTACAGATTCCTCATGATAATGGCACGCGTGCGAGATACACTCTGCATGTGACTGGTTGGATAGGAAACACGAGGGTCTTCAGAAACGCCACAGCTTTAGCAGGGAATTTTCAGCTGGCTGAGTCAATGAGGTCATCCATGGTGTTTATCCAGACGGACAAGGGCATTTATCAGCCAGGAAGCATGAGTACGTCAAACGTTATAGTTCTTCCATAAGGATTTGTATAGTGTCACGAAACAGTGTTCTAATGGCGGGATCCGATCTGTCACTCACACCTCTCATGTCATAATTAAACTATACCACTTGTTAACTTACGTCACAATAAAATTGGCGTTATGTCGATAACGAAACTGTAAAACTCCTTCAGGGAAATGTTTGACTACACCTTTCCAGTTTATCTATTCGTCATATGACGCCATAATTAACTACGTGACGAAAGAATGAGGTCATAATAATTAGATCATTAATGACACGATTTAGTACGTCTTAAACACATAATCCTCCGTTAGGGTGTAAAAAGTGTATTTCTTTACAATTTAATACACACGCTTTTGACTGTTTTGGAACTAATTTGACTGGGAGCTGTTGGTGCCAATATGTGCTGCCATTGGCAGGAACAGCACCCAGTCAAATTAGTTTCAAAATATCCAACAGCTTACGGGGTATAGCTATCTGGAAATTGATAGTCAGAACGTTCGGACAACCATAGCCCCCAACACGAGTGAGGTGTGGGCAGAGCTTAGCTAGTGGTGGGCGAGGCAGAGCTAAACCTGGAACGGCTCATTGGATGTCTGTCATTGCTGTATTTACAATTTACTAAACTTTTTACTCCACCGCGATCCTAACTGGACTTTTACCTCAACGTACGTGACACAGTAAATGTACTGAACCAGTGAAAGCGCTTTAGCTTTTTAAGCTTGTAGCCGCCTGGACCCCTAAAAGCAAAACTTAAGGGGCCCAGCCAATTTTTCAAGGACCCGATCTTATACGTATGATGCATCGGCACACACGATCTCACAATTAAAAACACAGGATATAATAATTTAGGATTTACTAATGTAGAATGTGTTAATTTATAAATATCTCGATTTCGCAGCAAATAAACAGAAAATCTGTTCACTATTTTAAAATTAATTTATTCATTATTATTTTCAAAATATTCAACGGAATAAAGATTTTACTTTTTAAGCATTGAAAGGGTTAATGAAACTCGCTCTATCTGCAATAAAGTCGGCAGCTATATAAAAGATTGCCATACGATTTCGCATGATGTTAGTACAACAAGGCACTTGTCGTCCAAGAGAATTGCCATGCATTTGCCGCGATCCGGATAAAAGAACCCGGAAATGGTATGTATGATTACTGTATTCTGCGGCTGTAGTAGTAGAAACATCCTACAGCTGCAATCAGTCCTTCTTCGCTTTTTCCCACTGTGTCTTGTCCTCAGCCAAAATTCTTAGCTTCCTCAGGTCCATTCTTGACTTGAGTGTACATAGTCCTGCTTTCCTGAGGTCACCTCGTAGCACGCGTAGCAGATTTATGCAATGACGACCTCTCCTGGCTTTGTATTTACTGGCTCCGAGTAGGGCGAATTCCAAGGCTCTTTGTGCGGGTGTCTCTCCTGGCATCCTTAGCACATGCCCAAACATGGCCCATCTTTGCTGGGCGACTTTTACAGGCAGCGGCGACGCCTTGCACATCTTGTATAGTGTATCATTGGAAATTATGCGGGCTGGACATCGCTGTTCACTGATGGTGCGTAGGTGCCTGCGCTGGCAGGCATCGAGTTTATCTAGAGCTGCCTTTGGAGTTGCCCAGCTGTTACAGTTATACAGCATCAAGGATGCGCAGGTTACATTGTATACAGGTAGCCTCTTTATCAAGGGCATCGGTGATCTACGAATCCATAGCTTCCAAAGGACCGGAAAGCTATGTTCCCCATGGCGCTGCGTGCATAAATGTCAGCAGTACTGCAAGCAGTGAGCGCAGGATTTTACTTTTCCTCCATGGTTCGCCGCCACGAAGTGTGTCGTAATTTTCTATAGTTTCATGCTTTGTCGATAGGTATTTGTGGGTGAACTCTGTTTTGGATTCATTCATAAAGAGATTCTCAATTTTTAGTTTGCTTGCAGCTATTGGGAGTAGTTCGTCAAGGGGTTTCTTTTCCTCGTCTATGATATCCACATCTTCGGCATACTCCATCTCTAGCGGCATTCCCAGTATTGACACTGGTGGTTTGGTCTTGTGGAACTTTCCCGCACAGATTTCAATGCGGCAGCAAGGTAGCAAGTGAAAAGCATCGCAGATAGCCCATCTCCCTGTGGGGAGCCGATTGATGTCTCAAACTTTACAGACTTCACTGACTTGACTCGTACGCTCAGCTCTCGGGAATGGTGCGCCCTTATAATAGGATTCCAGAACTGTGCTCATGATCCGGAGAAAATCAGGAACATCCAATAAACCCCAGAAGCCACTAGAAACTCGGATAATCAGAAAAAACCCAGGCAAATTCTAAAGCATTTTACAATGTGACAAACACAGGACGGCGATCTCGAATGGCTTTTGTTTTAAATGGATCCAGGTTTAGCAAATGAAATTCATCATTTTCTTCTTCCCATGCATTGAGCTATAAACTGATAGAAGGATCGATCTCATTAAATTCGCCATTAGTAGCAGGCGATCACTGTCGTCCCGAAATATGGCTTGGACTCGGCATTCTGGAGGCCAAGTCTGTATCCTGATATCATTGTTAGCAAGACATGTAGAAAATATGTTCTGGTGTTCAATGCCCTGTAGTATAAAGACGGTGACGGTGTTATCTTCAGAACGTGTCAGTCAGAAGAACTTTTATAGGAGAGCCCCTCTCCAGTTAGGAAATGAAATTTGCTGGCCAGTTACCGTTGGTTTCGTTTCAGCCAGTATTCCGTTACGTGCTTTTAATGGGTGTGTTGCCGAGAAGGATACGCTGACATGGAATTGCAGGAGTTGTGTAGCGCGCTTTCACGAGAATGCCTGGAGACTTGTCTTTCACGCTTTAATGCTCATATCAGCCAAAAATAACCTCTGCACTGGTCTTGAGAAATATCCATTTGCATACCAAAGGAAGACTATTCTTGCAAATTTACCACTCGAAAGACTGGCTCGATGACAGAGCCAGTCATTACAGCTGTAAATTTGTGAAAAATAGTTTTCTCTTGGTCTGCAAATAGTAATTTTCTATGCGAAAATTAAAGCTTTCTTGAACAAATTCGACGTTTGTAGGGTAATCGAGAGTGGATTACAAAATTGTATTTTTAGTGTCTGTCTCTTCTAACATGTCTATTTCGTCAAGAATGGCTTTGTTTTCTGCGCCTGATGCTGGTTGGCAGCATTCTAGTATCTACTTCTGGATAGCTTTTCAAATTTTCACTCAGATATGAATTCCCGCTCCTCGATCTTTTCAATGTGTTTTCAGATTTAGACGTCAGGAAAGATACGACTTCATTTATTTCGGAGTTCATGCAGTGACCATGCCATGGTGTTCTGGCTTGCAGTTGATGGACAGCGTGGTCACACATGGCACATTTCAAAACACGTCTGCTCTTCTAACCGCTGATACACCTACATTACTGAGCTCCACGTGTGTGTCTCCTTATATGCATAATCGATGTTACATTGAACAGTTTCTCATTATAAAGGGTGTAAATGATTGACCATTGATGGCTGGAGAGAAACCCGAACCAAACGGCGATGCAAGACGTTAAGCATGTACAGAAACACGCTTCGTATACCGCATAGATCAATGGGATGACCTCTCATGACCACTTTATTCACCAAAAACTATAGCTATGCACGGGTCATGCATAACATCTTGGTTCACCAAACCTTAATCAATGTTAATCTACCCGTTCGGACAACTCTGTGACTCTGTTTGCGTCTATCGGTACCAGTACTGTTGGAACCATGATCACACCGGTTACTGGGTCAGGACTGGGACAGTACCGGGCCAGTAACCTGCGGTACGAGGGCAACTTCCTAATTACAGAAAACAGAACCGTGCGCAGTACGGAACATAATTCCTTTTCACATGTTCTCAACCATGGCTAGAACTGTCTGACTTGACGATTTCTTTCATGGTGTCGTACCAACAATGCCATGCCGTTTCCTCTCTCATATTTCGCACATATTATATTTGATTTCAGTCAAATTCCGTGTTATGTCGGTGACACCAGACCTGCTGCCTAATCCTGAAACTTTTGATGTTACAATTAAGGTTGGTAATCAGCTTGATGGGACGTGTATTAATTCAAATTTAAAAATACTTTTGTACTATTGAATAACGAATCAATATGTCATATGTAGACGCTATCCGCAATGTTCAAATTTCTGCCATTCTGTCAAATAAAGTTGTCCAGTAATTGATAGATGCATGTCGGTTTCATTTCTCCATACCATGAAACATGTAATTCTTTAACTTTCAACCAATCAGAAAACACCTGGCCTCATATCTCAAAACACCTCAGTATATAGGCTCAATCATATATATGTTAAAGAAGTAGTTCGTGGATGGCTGTTCAATATTGATCTGACACTGTAGGCCATCATCAACATAGTCCGTACCTGGTGATGGGTAGCCACAGATCAAAGGTAACCTGCTTTGCTTCTAAAGTGATGGAGGTATCCGATTTGCCATTCACGTATCAGACCTCATAAGCAAAATAACTCATTATTAGCTGACGTCACACTCAAATGACGTAGGTCCGTCACTAAAGCGGCAAATGTCTGGCAGTACGCGTCTGAATCATGTCTTTAGTGAAATCACGATTCAATCAACTTAATGGTAAATATTTTGAAACTCATTTGACATGGTTGCCATAGGCAGCCCACTTTGTCAGAAATGTACAACTTTGATGGACTGACCGACCGACCGTCTGACTGACCAACCTGAATGCCTGATTGACTAGCTAACAGACAACCAGACCAACCAAACGATCGACTGACTGACCAATCGAACAACCATCCAGCCAACTCACCGACTGAGTGAAGGACTGGCAGACCATCTTGCCAATCAACAAACGTACCGAGAGATCCACAATCGGACAGACAACCAACTTATAATAGGCAAAAATATGTGTGCTAACTATGTACAAAGTCTAAACCTCACTGTCTAACCTAGAAATATGACGATAGCAAAAATATGTATTTAGGATGTCAGAGTTACCTAAGGTACATATATATCTAGAGAGCTGTTAAGTTGTAAGATGTTCAGCTGAAAAACTTAGAGAATATATGATTCGAATTGCTTCGCATAAATTTCCAGGCACAGAGACGTGGATTTCTTGAATACAATGAACCTTTCCAGTTCATATATCCATCATATGACGTCATAATCAACTACGTGACGTGTAGAATGATGTCATAATCAATCGTAGATAAGTACGTCACGAACGTATAATTGAAGACGAACTAAGCGTTGTTGTACAAATTGTATGCCTTTACTAGTTAATAAACATTCTTTTGAATATTTTGAATCCAATTTGACTTGGAGCTGTTGCCACCATAATGATTTTGGGAATTCAGGAGTCAAAGTATATAAATCGACTCCAGAACGCGAAAAGCATGGGCGAAGCTTAGCTGGAAATGGGAAGAGCATAGGTAGAAATGGGCGGGACATATCTGGACAGTGATCGTTTTGAACGGACGTTCAACTGCCTATTAAGCCTCAACAACCTTCAGTTAAGAATAGTCCTAAATTGATCAGAAATGCTAATTGATTTCCTTTCGTTAAATTTTGTTAGGATCCTAAAGGAAATGCGGTTAAAGCATGGCCTCGCACCAATCTAACAGCAGGTAAAACATAAAATAATTTTATTTACCAGTGATAGGAAGAAACATCTATGCCGACTTAATCGATTGTGCGCCATATAACACGCTTTATTTTACGTATTTTTCAAGTGCAAACATGCGTGCGCGCGTGCTTGCTTGCTTGGGTGCGTGCGTGTGTGTGTGTGTGTGTGTGTGTGCGTGCGTGCGTGCGTGCGTGCGTGCGTGCGTGCGTGCATGCGTACGTGCATGCATCATTTGTACGTGCATGCGTGCGTGCGTGCATGTGTGAGTGCGTGAGTGCGTGTGTGCGTGAATACGTGCGTGTGTGCGCACGAGTGAGTGGTATGTAAACGTCTACGATTTCAGTCATGAAAGGTTTACTAAGCCAGATTAGAATATTAGAATCTGTGTTTAGTTTTGATTTCCCTCGGATTACAGGAGTACCGGTATTCTCGGGTGAATACGAGCTTGCTGACAAACTCCTTCATGGTGAATGGAAAATTGAAGTCGAGACTGAGGTTAGTAGTATAAATTCACCGTTTCTTGCCAAACCCGGCCAGAACTGGCGTTAGTAGTGGTGTTGAGGAATGCCAATTTGCAGACCAAGAGAAGACTAATTTTGAACACTCCAGTGGTAAATTTTCAAAGAATAGTCTTCACTTGGCCAGCAAATGGACATTCAATAGGAGAATATATTTTGATTTTCTTGACAAGATTTGATCATTAAAGCGGTAATTTCATATGATGAACCTACTATGACTATGTCTATTTTATCAACCATACATCGCACTCCGGTGTTGACGTAAATACCCTATTCAAATATGCTATTTAACCTTTTAATCCTCATATCACCCAAAAACGGCTTCTGCAGCAGTCTTGAGAGATGTCCATATGCAGAACAAATGAAGACTGTTTTTGAAAATTTACCACTGGAATAACTGGCTCAATAATCGAGCCAGGCATTCCAGTGGTAAATTTTCAAAAATAATCTTCTCCTGGTCTGCAAATTGACATTTTCTATGAGAAAATTGAAATTCGCCTGAATACATTCGAGGGTTAAAGGGTTAATATATTTCTCCGTCAGTGTCCATTTGCAGGCCAAGAGGCCAAACGAAATACTTTTAGAGGTTTAAATTGTGTATCTCAATTTAATGAAACGAAATAAATCTTAACATATGATGATTTCATTCCATAGAAATAAATTTCGTAGGCTTAGTTGTGAATTTGAAATTTTAGAGTTGTAAATTTTAGAAAATTTACCACTCGTTAACGAGGTAGCCATTCCAGTGGTAAATTTTGAAACATATTCTTACCTTGGCCAGAAAATTGACTTTTCTCATGAGCATTGCAAAGCCATTTTGAGCGGCCTGGACATTAAAGGCGCGTATTCACAGCAAAATGCCTGAAAATAGATGTAATAAAACGAAACAAATCTTAGCATATGATGATCTCATCACGTATAAATTAATATAAACTTTGGTTATTGAAATTGAATGAGAGAGACGGATCCTTATTTCACCTTAGCAATTACATTTTTTTACTATTTTATAAATCATCAGATGTTAAGATGTATTTCATTTCGTTGCATTGAGGTACACAAACTATGCAATTTAAACACTTTTAGTTTCAGCCATTTTGGTGCGAATTATATTATTTATTATTTCTACGATTGGTGCGAATGCGCACCTTTAAGGCACAATAGGGATATTGACATTTATTATTAGAACATTTAGAAAATTTCACTGCAATAGTTTACTGGGCAGTCTATAGGTAAATGATTGTGGCTTTACGATTTAGAACCATTTTGGTTCGTGTTTGTTCTCTTTTCTTGTCTAATTTATTTGCTTAATTTTTAGAGAGAAACACACGAGGTTACAGTGAGAGTGGAGCGATATGGTTTGTATTGCATTACACACGTTTTCTGGGGTGCATTATACGATGTGCCCAAGTGTCCGGGTTGGAATCACAACTCAGGGAAATGTTTTAAAAATGGGTCATACTGAGAAAATGCTGGGAAGTACAGAAAAAATACGCTAACACTGAGTAATTCTCACCAAAATAATAGTAAATTCAACGGTAGAAATCAATTATGCATTAATCACAGTGGCTAATATAGAAACGCATATACAATTCAGGGTGAAATAGCATGCTGTATATATTTACCCTTTCAACCATGCATAGCAAATGCAACACATGCTTTCAGCTGAATATTTTGAAAAACATTGTAATTTGCTCAAATTTTAGCACAAGTAAGCTAATTGTGTGATGGTATATTGGGATTCTAGTGTTTTCATAATCGAAAGATATCCGGAAAATCACAAATAAATGATTATTCCCATGATAACGCGGCTTACTGGGTCGTTGCTTGGCCGATACTGCGCCGATACTGTCAGTATCGGTCCAGTATCTTCCCAGTACCGTCCCGGTAAGCTGCGTTATCAGGGACTTGTAGTTTTTGTGCTCTAATTTATGTTTCAGTGTTGCCAAGATTTGATGTTAAAATTGAAGTGCGTCCTAACGTGGTGTTCACGGATGGGCAAATAAATGGACGGGTCATTTCCAAGTATGCAGATATGTGTGTTTTTAGTTATGCCGGATGTGCATACGATCATACACATATTATGTGCGCGCACGCGTGTGCACACGTGTGTGTATTTGTGTGCTCGATCTTTCTGACACATGTTTAGTACGTGTGAAAATCCCTGCTGCGTTGGTTAGATGACTTTAGTTCCTATATGACTAGCACCACCGCAGCCTGAGAACGCGGGCTACTGGACCTATACTGTACTAATAGCGGGTCAATATGGCCCAGTATTGGCCCTGTACCGGCTTAGTATTCCCTGTACTGTAATGCTTACAGGACGGAGGCGGGCATTTGACAAATATGTCCCGGCCATTTCTAGCTAAGCCCCTCTCACGCGTTGCCAGTGTTGGGAGCAATCGACCAATGAATTTCATAGGCAGCCACAGCACCCAGACCAATTAGTAAAAAAAATCTGTAATATTATTAAATACTAAAGACATACTATTCGTAAACTTGCCGGACTACTCAATGCCCATGACGGAGCTAGATAGGTCATTCATTACATATTTTGATTGTGATGTCAGCCTACGTGTGACGTAACGGATAATCACGTCATATACTTGAGTGACCGAATGGTCGGACCTATACATTAGGGAAATGTGCATTGCTGGATCGATGATGATGCATTATACAACTCTGATAACGCAACTTACTTGGCCAATGCTGTGCCGATACCAGAGCGATACTTTCAGTATTGGCGCGGTATCGGTCCAGCTTCGGCCCAGCGAGCTGCGTTATCTGGAAACGGTTCCTCAACTAATGGACGTTGCCAGTTTTAGTTATTCCCCTCCCATGTCTATCCCTGACTACCAATTTTCCAGAAGAGTATACAGGTAAGCTGTTGAATATTTTGAAACTAATTTGACAGGGAGCTGTTGCTGCCTAATGTGGCAACAGCGCCCAGTCAAATTAATTTCAAAATATGCGACAAAATGTTTATTAAATAGTAAAGACATACAATTCGTACAACGTGTCGGGCTATTGAGGATTTAAGATGAACTAAATCGAGTCATTCATGATGTAATTGATTATGACGTCGTCCTACACGTCACGCACTTGATTATGACGCCATACGGTGGATGGATTAACTGGAAAGGTTCATTATGATTTATGGAACTCGCACTGGAGAGTTAGACACATGATTGTAGATGTCTAGTCTTTTCAATGGTTGGGGATCAAGGACGGTTAGAGAAATGGAATTGACTTTTCTAGTTTATCCATCATTTATATAATGTCGTAATCAACTACGTGACGAGTAGGATGACGTCATAATCAAGTACGTCATGAATGCTGTAGATAAGTTCGTCACGAACGCTTAATTGATGACGGACTAATAATTATTTTATTATTATTATTATTATTATTATTATTATTATTATTATTATTATTATTATTATTATTATAATATATTATTATTATTATTATTATTATTATTATTATTGTTATTATTATTATTTTTTATTATTATTATTATTAGTATTATTATTATTATTTTTCTCAGGTACTCTTATGGCAAGGATGTCAAAGGAATGGTTGAAATTAAATTCGGAAATATCATGCGGATGACGTTAATAAAACCGGTAAGTAGATGGAATTAGAGCACTGGGGCGGTAGTGGACGAATACTGGGCCAAAACAGCCCACTATTAGCCCAGTGCCGGCCCAGTAACATGCTTTATCAGGGTACTTCAAACAGACGACTTGTTATTGAGTTTTGAATACGATTTTGGGATATATATGTTGTCACGCAGTGAAATAATTTACTACTTGCCAAACAGCAAGGCTGGTGCGCCAAATTTCCAGAGCCCCTCCCCCACCCCACCACACCCCCACCCCAACCCCACCACCCGCCCATAAGTGACACACAAAATAGTGTTGTCTTAATTTTGGACCCCCTGTATAGCTTCCAATTACACGCATAGATGCTATGCCCATAAACTCATAAATCGGTCAATATGTTTCCAAACGAAAACGATTTTGAGCACGTTATAAAAAGTATTCTGGTTAATATTTTGAACATAATGGGATTAGAAAACATTGTAATCCAATTATGGTCAAAATATTCAACAGTATCATCCATATTTTGTCTTTGAAATAAATCAAATTATTTCGGAGCTGTACTGTGTAGGATGGAGGTGCCCAAAACGCACAGTCCTCTGACCTCTGCCAACGGCAGTTCCTAGGGCCCCCATGTAAGAAGTTTAGACACTTTGCACAAGGCCATCCTCCCACCCACTCCAGCCCCCACTCCCAACACCCCACCCGAACCATGAGTCCTAAGTTCGTCCCTGCCAACATTAATGCAATACTCAAGACATTTTATGCCGTGTTCTCACTATGGTTGGTGGGGTGGGGGGGTGCGGTAAGGGTGCCAAATTTTGAAGGGGGTCTACACAGCGAGACACAAAATGTTTGAGACTGTGTTTTGGTTAATCTTGGGCTGCTGATTACGAATGTCTTATGTTTACGTGCGTAAATGTGGTGGAAAGTGCTTAAAATTGGCATTAAAGGGGCATTTTACCCACAATGATTTTATGCACTCAACCATAATTAGTGACAGGATAATCGTCCGGTGTATAATTACTGAGCAATTAGTATCACACGGTCGTCGCTGTTCATACTTGAAACCTTTATTAATAACTGAGTTTTAAAGATCAGTAAGTCGCTGTGCATAGAATTACATATATGGGCCACGAGTTTGACCCGTTGGAAATGCATGTGCACCATATTGACGATGAACCATCGCTAGCCAATTAAGCTCAGTTAAGCTCAGTTCCTTCAATCATCCGGAAAATCCTCAGTATTCAAGGCTAAGCTACACCTTGTCGGCTTCCCTCCACAAGAACATAATATGACACAGCTACCAATATTGTCTCTACGACTACAACCACTTATACACTTTCCTGGGCAATGGCAATATGCTGTTGCTGCAAGATGGGTAGGTGACGAGGGCTCAGTCATGAGAACAGGCACAACAACATCATTTTCACGTTTCCAACCAAATTCATGTGTTTGGCAACGGTGGCTTTGCTTGTTCGGCTCTTGCCCAAATGGCTGTATGAAATAACACTCTCAAGATATGCTGTCTGTATGCATCATCTGTAGATGGCAAGCAGCTTAGGTCCACAGTGTGACCATAGAGGTTTGCTCGAATCTGGTTTGCAGACGAATAATCACCTGGCTGTTTCCCGTACAGTATGAGGAGCATTTTCTTGGCCACTTCCATGGCTTGTGCTATAACCTCTTCTGATATTTCATTCTTAATGTCCAGACACAGTGAGGCCATTTTTTCTTCCAGAAATCTCCTACATTTAGACAAACTCTTTACCATAAATGATGCTTGCTGTATCACACCCACTCATTGATTGCATTAGAGGAAGCATTGTGGTTTAAGCCTACCCCAATGCGCCGGACAATGTGTGGATCGGGATATAATGTTCATCCATCTCTATGTACAGCTCGTCTAATGCTAAATCGGCAAGAATTCTGAAGAAAAATGGGTTGATGATAACAATATCTGTGTCATTAGCTTTGGTTATTATCCGCTTTGCTCCAAGTTGGCCAGCACACATTGCATGAAGTAGCACTCTTGTGCCTCCTTCGTCATGGGTGCTGCTCAATTCAGGAACTTTCAATGGCGAGTTGACAAAGAAATGGACTTAAATTGGTTGGCAACAGTATCGATTGGATACAACGGTACTTGATTTGGTATCCACAATACACCATGCTCTTTCCCGATCTCAAATAACGTTCATCTTTACTCTGTTTGTTTGAGCGTATAGCTGACCAGCCGTCGATTGGCAAATTCGGGTTTAGCTTGAACATTGCAGACTGTTGGTTGGATATCCTACTACAACCGCTGGAGTCTTTCAAGCTTACGCCTGTATCTCCAATTCCATCATATCTATCTGCAACGATGTGTACATGCCTGCAACCTTCTTGACAGGAGTTAAGTATGCGCTGAAGAAGACACCTAGCAAACATTTTGGCTTGCTCATCAGATTGAGGTGCAACACATCTGATAAAACCCATCAGGTCAACAATGTACACAGCTGAAACCGAAAGCTCACCAGCATCGCCCTCGTCTGCATTATGTAAATCTGTAGGCCAATCATCAACTTGACGCTCTTCCTAGAAACACTTCAGAAGAGATGACCTTGCTCCTGATCGCAACAGAAAATCTCCCGAATCAGAGACAATGTAAGGAGTTCATGTTTAACTAGGTCTGGTCAGCATAGCCCTCTTCACCATTGTTAATTCAGTTGTACGGTTATCCTTGGCATGGCTAACGTTTGACGGGGTTTTTCCTTTGCTGTTTTGACATTGCTGCAAATGTTTGAATTTTTACAATATCCAGCTTCCTTGCTCCGCTTGCTAGATACGTCTCAATAGTGCTCGTGCCTATTGGTTGTGCGTTTAAAGGTTGCTCTCTGACATCATTGGAAGCAACTGCTCCAGATATTATATTAATCAGATCACTATCCGTGTACCTGAATGGATTGCTAAACTCTTCAACTACATCTACCACATTGCATCCATCTTTAATTTGCCTATCTACTACACATGTATTGTCTTCATGATGCGTGTATGTTGTATCTCCAGAATCCATGTCTAGCATCTCTCTGACAACAGTACATACTTCTGTTGTGAAGGGTAGAGAGAGGATCCACTTCTCTTGTGCCTCGGGCGAAATACATTGCCTGATGTTGCATCCGTACCTCGTCTCCCCTTGGCATTTGCGTTTGGACCACATCCAATGGCCATATCTGTCCAAATACCTGTGAATAGCCCATCTCCTTGATTAACCGCAAAATGCCCATCCTTGAAAGCGGCTGAAATTGGCACTGGTAGATTACGCACATCATTTAAATAGTTTACAACTTGAGTAGCATACTTATGGTGACCGGTACCTACCATGAGTGGAAGCATACGTGAGGCTGCGATAAGCTGTTCATCTCAGTTACCATCTCGTTCTGCATGAAGAAACTGTAATGCTATCCCCACCATTTCAATATAAATCGACTATATCTATGGAGTGGAATTTCTCAAAGAAAACACAAGATTGTCATATTACAGGATTTCTACATGGTACATTCGCCTTGGAACAGTGTCTCTTTAACTGTATTCAGTTGTGCAATACCGTTATGTTTAGCGTGTAACCGGGTGTACGGACTTTCGCTAAATATATACGGGGAGAGACATGCAACTATAAATGTAGCGAAAAACACACATACGCACACTCTTTTGTTTATTCCAATATATAACAAGGTTTTAGGTAATATCAATGCAACTAAACTGTCTGTCTGTCTGTCTGTCTGTCTGTCTGTCTGTCTGTCTGTCTGTCTGTCTGTCTGTCTGTCTGCCTGCCTGCCTGCCTGCCTGTCTGTCTGTCTGTCTGTCTGTCTGTCTGTCTGGCTGCCTGGCTGCCTGGCTGCCTGCCTGCCTGCCTGCCTACCTGCCTGCCTGCCTGCCTGCCTGCCTGCCTGCCTGCCTGGCTGCCTGGCTGCCTGGCTGGCTGCCTGCCTGCCTGCCTGCCTGCCTGCCTGCCTGCCTGCCTGCCTGCCTGGCTGCCTGCATGCCTGCCTGCCTGCCTGCCTGCCTGCCTGCCTGCCTGCCTGCCTGCCTGCCTGCCTGCCTGCCTGTCTGTCTGTATGTCTGTCTTTCTGTCTTTCTGTCTGTCTGCCTGCCTGCTTGCCTGCTTGCCTGCCTGTCCTCTCGTTAGTTAATTCGGCAATGCTTGACTCCGATTTGACTCAAATGTTAACACAAGAAAAGATCCTTTGTAACTTAGGATTACATTTTGTCGTGATTCTGATATCTGGATCCACATCAAATTGTATGTACCTGGAGTTCTTTAAAATACGGGTGGAGGGGGGGGGCTTGGGGTATTTGACTGGAATGAAATTTATCACAAGAAATTGAAGCGAATGAATCCCAGATAAAATCTAATGAATGGCGAACCTCAGTTTATGTGCTTCCGTACTTCTGTTGAAGTAGCTCAGCATATCCGCTGCTGGCACCATCTCTATGCAGACTCCCTGATGTGTAACCTTCAGCCCTGGAGTCCCTGCACCTCAATTTAAAGCAAACCATATATGTAAGAATATTTTGAAACATAGTCGACAGCAATCAGTATTGGCAGAGGCAGAACCTTCAACAGAATATTTCTTACATTATAAATATATTGTTTTTGTATTGTTTTATTCTCAGTTTAAACGGATGACATATTATCATATGGGTATCTACAATCAGTCAATTATTTATGATCTACTTATTTTTACATATCCGCATTAAAAGTGGGGTTTGCTTTATCATGGCGTCCGACGCCCACTCGTCTGTCCATCTGTTTTGTGTCCAGACCATCTTAAACTGTTTTGAGTTCACACGTATATGGATGTATCATGGGATGTTTGCAGTATATTAAGCAAAAATCAACACGCCCTACATTCCATGTTTCACGCAATATCAAAGGAAATTCTTGTCCGGATTTAATTTCTGAAACCTTTCGAATACAGTCACCAAATTTGATATATAGATGTATGCATGATCGGGTACAAGTAGGCAGTGTGTCAAAGCTATGCCAACCTTTCATGCTTTACTGCACATCGAAGAATATTCTTGTACGGTTATAATATGGTGACATGCACAGGAATTAGGTCAAGGTTACCTACATTTCGTGTTTCACTGCACATCAAATCCCAACGTTTAAGTCAAATTATACCATTACACCACATTATCGTATATGGACATAGTTTGATATTCACTAAAGCTAGGGTTATTGATACAACAGGCCATCTAACGATGATAATGACACCAGTCAGGGAGGTGATGGCCATGGCATCAGCCAAAGAGCAGGTGAAGATAGGATTAACCAGGGAGATGGTGAACGCCAAGCGTGTAACGAGAGAGAAGCGGATGACACCCAACGAGCTGATGGGAGAAAACAATCTCCCAACCGCGAGGAGCTATGTGCAAATGAGAAAGAATCATCTGGCATCTCGCGATCGACATCACCAACAGACCAAGCTGTCTACAGGACGACCGAAATCCAGAGATTCTATTTCTGGCTTCATCATTGACAACATTAACGCTGCGAACACGGGGACTGGCAAAGCTGCACATACAACGTGTCCTATATGAAATGTAATAACGAGATCTAGAAACTGGACCAACGGCAGCTACCTATGCGACAAGAAATCGGTGATAATCTGCAGTTGACAGTTGCCAAACATTATCCTGCAGCAAATCAGCAAACCAGCAAACCAGCAAACCGTTGTATTGCCATACAAAAATATCTGCAACATTTCCATTTCGTATGATGCGCAACGTACAGCGTTGTATGCACAAGTATGAACGGCTATGCGAGGTTAATAGCGCGTTACCTGGCCGCACGTACGACCAAACGTTTTAAAATGCATGAACACGGTAGCGTGGAAAGCTGTAATATGGGTGCATACCTATTTCACAGACGTACGAACCTAGCTTCCGGAATAACGCCATACTGAGGTATGGCGTTATTCCTGATTAACTCTCTAGTGAGAACACGGCTTTATATTAGCTATTCATCTATGGCATCTAGCTAATATATTGCCGTAATAAGGTACTTCCAGAAAACCATACATTTAAGATGTTGAGTATTTTGAAACTAATTTGAGCAGGTGCTCATGCAAATTCGATAAATTAGCTTCAAATATTGAAGAACATGATTATTAAGTAGTAGAGACAGGCAATTCGTACACATGTCGGGCTGTCACAAGTTCAAAGCGGAGCTAGCTACGTCATGCATTGCGCATTTTGATTTCCAAGTCATGACACATGTGTGGCATGTGACCTAATGAATCTTTCCAGGTTATCCATCCATCAAATGCCGTCATAATCAACTACGTGACGTATATGATGACGTCATAATCATTACGTCATGAGTGACGCGATTCAGTCCGTCTGAAACGCTTAATAGCCCGGCAGGTTGTATGAATTGTATATCTCTACGATTTAATAAACATGCTGTTGAATATTTTGAAGCGAATTTGACAGGGCGCTGTTGCTGCCATAGGCAGCAACAGCGACCTGTCAAATTAGTTTCAAAACATTCAACAGCTTACCTATATAGTTTTCTGGACATTCATAGGCAGGGAGTTCACTTCACGGACGAAACGTTGGTGGAGATTAGCTAGATATGTGAGGGGCATAGCTAAAACTGGAAAAGGCTATACGTCATATAGGTCTATATGGAGTCTTATACGGGATTGTCGGACTGGATTCATTCATTCTAACAATGAAGTTGATAATCGGCCCACACATGGCTCTACCCAAATCTGCACGAAATTAAGTTCCTAGACTGAAGCCATTAGTAATGTATAACTATAGCCAAAATCTAATTAAACGAAATAATTCTCTTAACTATAGTCAAACCAGTTATACAGTTGTAGTCGTTCCGTGATAATAATAATAATAATAATAATAATAATAATAATAATAATAATAATAATAATAATAATAATAATAATAATAATAATAATATTTGTTTATGTACAGACCTAGGGGCGAATTATAAGAACCTACTAAATTGTAAATACTAAATAGGTCCTACTCTAGTTTGTCTGCAAAACGATGATAAATTCCACCGTCAAATTTGTATTTGCATTCTTATTATTTGTGGAATTTATATTTTTTAATTTGATTTTAATTTAATCTTGGGGGTTGAGTGGCTGTATATAGGTCTCTATCGGAATCGATGGTTAATATGATCTAGTTTTATAACATGATTCCGTATAGGGTTGCAAAGACATGGGAAATTTCCGGGAATTTTGGAACGTGTCCATGGAATATTTCGGGAATTTTCAGAAGGCGAGAATTTTGGGAATAATGGAGAATTTTCATTGTGATGGCCTATTCATGCATACATTGACATTTTACTTGAATAACAATATGAAACAATTGGCCTAAGGGCCTGTGACGCTCACCTGGACCATTAGCATTTGCAACATTTGCATTTAAATATACATGGTTATTTACATTAAACAAGATGGCCACCAGAAAAATTGACCAATTAAAATTCTGAACGGAGGATCTGGAGCCGAGCAGGTTAGGATCCTTTGGCACAAATTTGGTTAAAATCTTCCTATTGATTAAGGAGTAGAATTTTAAAGTAAAAGTTGACAGACGACGGACGGTTGCCGTGGCTATCAGGTCAGGTGAGCTAAAAATGATGAATTAAAATTCTGAATGAAAGTAATAGAGCTTATGATCATAATATCATTTCAGCCAACTTTGGTTGAAATTGCCCAAAGTAATAAGAAGAAGCAATTTGACAATTTCCGATAAATTTTTAATCAAATCTAAGATAAAAATTCTGAACTGGGGCTCTGGAGCCATACTCCTTTTGCTTGAAATGAGTTAAGTTGATATCGATTTGACCATTTCTGGTAAGTTTTCATAAAATCTCGGATTTTCACCTACAAATTGACAAATCAAAATTATGAATGGAATTTCTAGATTGGGCAATCCGTTCAAGTCAGCTGTGCATCTATATTGGAAGCAGTCTATTATCGGCCTGCTACCATACTACAAAACCATCAGATTGCTTACTCCTAAGGAATTTAGCCCAGGGAAATTGCACCCAGTTCTACAGATTGGCTGCTAGTCTGCTAGAGAGGCCTTTCGCATACAGGCAAAACTGAAGATTCTGACAGGTACCTATGCCCTTCAGAGGAACAGACAGGTTTTCAGCAAGAGCCACCGTGAGCCCACATGCCTTCTCTGTTAAGAAGGCTCTGAAACAGTCAAGCACATCAATGTCCCGTGTCCAGCCCTACAGCACGTGAGGGCTCCAGTGTTTGTAGATCTGGGTTGTATCCTCCTATAGTTTTAAGGAATGAGGCTTAGTAACCTCGACCCAGAAGATCTAACACAGATAATTGTAGACTGCACACAGTTCTTTCATAAGCCTGGCACGCAATTCCTTCAGATATTAGAGCTTCATCGCACGCACGCACGCACGCACGCACGCACGCACGCACGCACGCACGCACGCACGCACGCACGCACGCACGCACGCACGCACGCACGCACGCACGCACGCACACACACACACACACACACACAAGGAGTAATGGGTGGGGCTGAGCGTTATTGTTCTTCCCGGCAGGAGGTCTTCGAGAACAATGGGTTTTTCATGAGATCAAAGGAAAAGCTAGTGGAATGGAATGTTGAGAACAATGGCGACCGTATGCACACACATTCTAGAGAACAATGACGCACAGAACGCCACGTTTTCTAGATAACAATGACGCACAGCCGCACACGTATTTGAGATCTGCAACACTCTGGAATGTTCTATTATTTTGAATTAGTTAACCCTTAAAAGTTTAAAAGTTGTGTATTTTACGTTTAAATGTAGTGGCGGCGCTCCCCCCTCCGTGGTTATCTACCGTGGTACATAATGTAAAAATAATAGAGTTTGATGAGTGATAATAGTAGAGAGTGGTATTGATAATAGTACAATAATAGAGTTTAAGAGGTGGTCTGATAATGGAGGTCGTAGGAGGATGAGGAGGAGGAGGAGTTTGAGGATGAATGCTATGGCGGCCGGCCGGTCTTTGCCCGGCGCTGTTATCTGGGCGTATTTAAGCACGCCTGTCTAGTTCGCTGTCGCTATTTGTGCTTTTATAAAGAAACGTATAGAGATTTTAAGAGAATAATTTAAAAAAGCATTTTATATTAACGAGGAGTAAATTGCGTTAAAGACATAACAAAATGGCAGATAATTTAAGCGCCGATATTAAAGATTGTGAAGATGCTGTTAATGTGATTTTGCAGCAGATGCGTGACTCTGATGCGGCAAGATTAAACGTGGATCTATCCAATTCACCTGATGAACATGTGGATAATCTTTTAAATCTGGGTTCTATGTTGTATGAACCCAACTTTTCAATTCCGCACATATCTGATGAACATAACGACGTTGCATTACGCGAAGTCATTCCTGAACTGTCTGATACCGATGCTGATTTTTTCAATTATTTGGCCAATTTATACGATTATGATGTAATCATACCTGAGCAACCTGCTTCTATCGATGATCAAACCATACATACTATAACTGAACAATCTATTCCTGATCTGAGTACCGTACCATCATCATTTGTTAATTATCTTCATAACGAATGTGACGTAATTGATTCTAATTATTCGACCGATGTACGTGATGGACACGCTCTAAATTTAATTGACGTTGTGCCTTTCGCTAATGACCTATCTCAGGATTTAGTATGCCTTTTTAATGATTACGATGTAAATTTATTCGGCGATGCATCCCTTCTTGACTTTCTTGTGCCTTCATCTAATGACCTATCTCAGGATTTAGCATGCCTTCCTAATGATTCTGACCGAAATTTATTTGATAACGTGCCAGTTCCTGTACGTATTTAGCCTACTGCTAATGACCTATCTCAGGATTTAGCAGGCCTTCCTAATGATTACGACCTAAATTTATTTGATAATGCGCCAGTTCCTGTACGTATTAAGCCTTCTACTAATGACATATCACTGGATTTATCATGCCTTCCTAACGATTCCGACCAAAATGTATTTGATGCCGCGCCAGTTCCAGACTGTATTGTGCCTTCTGCTAATGACATATCGATGGATTTATCATGTCTTCCTAACGATACCGACCTAAATGTACGTGATGATGTGTCGGTCTGTATCGCGTCTACGGCTAATGACTTATCTCTGGATATAGCATACCTTCCTAACGATTCCGCTTATCGCATCGATGATTCTACTCATCAACCTCTTATTGACACGTGTGCAAATCATTCGACCGATAAAATTGGTCTCATCACTGATGAAATCAGTCGATGTATATCAGAAAATATAGTGCTTACAGATGATCTACTTAATCGTTATTTGCAATGCGTTCACCGCGCGCACGCTCAGATCGGAGGGTCGGTAGTTGATTATACCGACTATATATCTGTGGAGACTGTTCACAAATACCGCAGTAAAAAGTTCCATCTCGAAGGTACTGAATATAATATATCTTTTAAAAGTTATCCTATAGCCGATACAGCACTTTCTCATTCTGAGTTCGTGTCAGGCGTCTTTCAATCTTTGCCCGATACGTATAGCGAATATAGTAATGTTCAGTCGAATGGTCACGTGAGAATCGAGTTGATTCACCCATCTTTGGAAATGCCGATAGCGATGGATTTTAGGCTATGGAATTAAATTACGCCTGTCATAATTTTAGAATCAGTGAAAAAAGTCATTCAGTCAAATACTGATTGTAGGTTATCAGAGGGTTTTGAATTTCAAGTTTTTAGTGTATAGGACTACAACTCGGGTGGTTGAAATGATACTCTCCTAGGTGCGAGCGATTCTAGACATTTACATTTATTAAATTTACATTCATCTGATTTAGATGCGTACATGCGTATAACAAATGTATTATACCCTTATGCGTCGAATATCCATTCTGTTTCGCGGCAGGAATATTTTTAGGAATCAAATTTATTGAGAAAATGAACAAATTAATCTCTGCAAAAGAATGGGATAATTTTAGACGTAATAACACATATTTGACGCATATGGCGCGTGAATATCATACAGCTTGTAGTATTCCTGTACGGGAAATTAATAGTACTGATTGGAACACATTTCAGGAACATTTTCGCAATCAATTTTCTATTCAGGTCTACTCAGAGTCAACGCTTGAACGCCTATTCGGTTGCACTTCCTCGAGTTTACCGTGCATAAATCTTATGCATTCAGAACGTGATAATCATATATCCTTAATCACGTCTATGGCTGCATTTCTTATGGTACTTAATTACTGTACGCGGTGTAATGCGTCATACTCTAATGATCACTCATGCTCTGCGCACTGTCGCAGTTGTCGGACACCTTATTCTGATAAAGGATCTTGCACTTCTACAGACGCTACGCATAAGATAATGTGTACTGATTGTCATCGTAAGTTTTATAACCGTCAATGTATGTCGAACCACCTCTCTAATGGGACCTGCGAAATGGTTAAGGCGTGCCCCCACTGCTTCAGTCGCATACGTAAAGATGACGATGAACAAGTATGCGGTATGATAAAATGTCATGCGTGTAAAGAAAAGTATGTTATTACTGAAATCATACGTGTTATCATACAGTAATTGAAGAACATATTATGTCATTATCCCATGTACGCTCTATTTGTACGAATGCCGACAATTGTAGTAACGAATGTTTTTAAAAATACATCATTTACGATACAGAAACATATTTATCGCCTATCGACAGTAGCAATACTAATATTGTAGCCGAGCATAAAGTCAATATCGTGGTTGCCAACATATGTTGTGATGAGTGCCTCGAGCAACCGCTCGAAGACGATTGCTCTACATGTCATCGAGGCACGAATTATGGATATGTTCGCTTTCACGGGTTAGACGCGGTGGATCAGTTCGTTAGATGGCTGACACGTGTTAAGGCTGGAGTGTCCGTAAAAAAATCGCTAGAAAATATGTTTTCTCTGACTATTTGGTGATCGCTCACAACGCTCGTGCCTATGATTCCCTTTTACTCCTTCAATGCATTTGCAAAACCATTAATCCGCATCTTAAACCTACAAATAGTATCATGCGCGGTCGTTCAGTTCTCTCATTTGACGTAGGTACTATTCGGTTTATCGATTCAATTAACTTTTTTCCCCTTTCATTACGTAAGGTGGGCGATGCTTTTAATCTTTCTGTTCGAAAGGGGACATTTCCCCATCAGCTCAACACGCCTCAATATTGGGGTAAGGTAATACCATTTCCCGAGAGGGAGATATTCTGTCCACAAAATATGAATGCGAATGAATTAATCGAATTTGATCGATGGTACAACGAGCAGATATCTGGACACGAGTGCTACGATGTCGATAAAAAATCTCATCGAATATTGTAATGATGACGTAACCGTATTACGTTTAGCCATGTCTAGATTTAAGACTTTATTTTCTGAATCGACGGATGGCCAAAACCCATTTGTGACAGGGATAACGCTAGCGGGAGCATGTAATGCGGCCTATCGCGCTTTATGGCTTCGACCTGAGAGCGTACAGACTATACCTGATTTCTCACTAAGAGCAAAACGTGCTTATAGTGGTTTGGGTGTAGAATGGATGGAATGGGTCAGTCAATGCGAGGGTCGCCAAATCGCGCATGCGCTAAATGGCGGTGAACAGAAAATATGCGGACACTATGTGGATGGAATTGATGTATCTGAAAATATTCTTTACGAGTTCTTAGGTTGTAAATTCCACTTACATGAGTCTGCTTGTTGCGGTGATAAGCGTGATACGACATATACACCATATGGCGATCAGACATATGAAGAAGCATATTCCGCGCTTCAACGTCGCATTTCTGTATTTGAATCGCATGGATATACGGTGAGAATTATGTGGGAATGCGACTTTAAGAAACAAATCCCTGATTCCTCCGAGCTAAATGATTTTATCACCGAATTGGACTTAGCACACCCAATATCACCACGTGATGTGCTATTCGGTGGCCGTACATCCGCGATTCGTTTATTTATGGAAGCGGATGAGCATACCATACTCGAATATTTAGACTGCGTTTCCATGTATCCTTCAGTGATGAAACAACGTTGTTTTCCAGAAGGGTCATATACGGTTCTAAGAGGCGATGACTTGAGTGATAAGACAGTGCATGACTTCTTTGGTCTTATTAAATGCAAAGTCCTTCCACCTCGTGATTTATACTTTCCCGTGCTACCTGTTCGAATAAATTCACGCCTCATGTTTGTACTATGCGATGAATGTGCAAAAAATGAACAATCTTCTGTATGCAAATATACGGAAGAACAGCGCAGTTTATGCGGAACATGGACCACTCCAGAGTTACAGCTAGCTATACGCAACGGTTATGTCATTAAAAAATGTATGAAGTATGGCATTATCACGCGTCACCGCAATATGAGCCGCATGGCGACGATGGGTTATTTTCAGAATACATTAACCGTTTTCTGAAAATTAAACAGGAAAGTAGCGGTTATCCTAATTGTGTCGGTGGTGAGAGTGAAAAGGCGAATTACGTGGCTGACTATTATAAACATGAAGGAATACAGCTCGACCATGTCAAAATATCGTATAACCCGGGTTTGCGCTTTGTCGCTAAATCCCGTTTGAATATGTTGTGGGGGCGATTTTCTCTTCGTGATCATAAAAAGAATAGCATGATATCAACACGTAACGGTCTACTCTCCCTTCTGAATGATAAAAGTAAAACTGTAGGCTCCATTTCATTACTGAACGATAGTCTTCTAATGGCCTCCTATTCGGTCAATGACGAGTATGTTCAGTCACCATTAAATACCAACTGTATTCTTCCATCTTTCGTGACAGCCTATGGCCGAATAAAACTGTACGAAGTCTTGTCCTTACTCGGACGCCGCGTAGCCTATCACAATACGGATTCGGTGGTATTTAGTACCCGTGAAGGTGAGCCGACCATTCAAGAACGTAGTGGGTATCTAGGCTCTTTGACGAGTGAAATCCCCTCCGATTACGAATTAACAAGTTTTTGTGCACTCGGTCCAAAAAACTATAGTTATGAAACGAAGCGTCGCGGTGATCCATCGATCGTTAAACAGGTGACGAAGGTTAAAGGTTTAACGCTCGGTACCCAACAATCAAAACAAGTTAATTTTGATACAATGAAACAATCCATTGAACAAATTATAAACGATGGTGGAATTACGGATTGTAATAGCGTACTATTAAGTTATCCATCAAAGATCACGCGCACCGATCATTTTAGAATTCTTTCAGTAAATAGCAGTAAGATTTATAGACCCGTCTTTAAAAAACGAATTTTGAAACTGAGAGATTTATCATCAGTACCATATGGTTACCCTAGCGTAATATAAATAGCACCGGTGCACTTTTTTCGGTCAGTACGTAAACAATGTCGGTGTCATCCATGTCCGCCGAAGCCGCACTAGCTGCTCGCGCTATGATAACAAATATTGCTAGTCTGTGTAACGCTGATAAGGATAAGATGCGTTTAAGAGATGACAAAATTAATGCCGGAAGAATTATACTCATGTCTGAAATTAGCAAGGGTTTATTAACCGAATATGGGATAGACATAGTGCATTGGGTTCGCGTATTATTGCTGCGAAGCTACATTAATCAATGTCTTTCTCATTCATAACTTATGCTTAGTTATCGCACGCATTACAAGCCTTATATTACCGCAAAAATATTATGACTGAAAGTTGTTGTCATCCGCCATGAACTTACAGTCAGATAGTTTTCAAAATATTTTGTGCATCCAGCGATAATACGCGTCGACTTTAGTGTATCGAGTCTCTCAGCCGTGTAATGGTTAAAAGTTGGTCGTGCACGTTATTGCTCATAAAGTGTGTGACAGTAGAAGACGGTGTCTTGTACCGCGTGAATATGTACGTTATTGATCGAACAAATGCGCTCCATAAATTCAAATTAAGTGCGTCTATGTACGTCATTGTAATGCACGTGCTCCTCTGTACGACATTGTATGCATGGTATTTACGCCAGATGTCGTTCAATCCGTGTGTGGCTGTTCGTTATTGTTACTAATGATATATAAATGCATCAGTTTCACGCTATGATTATTCGTTCTCCACGATGTCGTCTGATCCTTGCTTTAAATGTTTAAATCGCTCTGCGTTTTGATGTGATCATGGTAATTCGCGTAAAGCACGAACAACACGTGTTGGCGAAAAGTGGTGTATCGATCTACGGCAGTTTCATCCTGACGGTTATCCCACTAAACGTGGTTTATATCTCAGCGTAGCAGCGTTTAAACAGCTGTTACAGAGCATACCCGATCTTGAAGATGCGGTAACACGTGCGCGCAAAAAAGAAGGCGTACTATTCACATATTCTTTGGAAATTCTGTTCGTATTTCTATCTGTGACGAATTTCCGTGTATTGACATACGCTATTTTTTCTGCTCTGATGCAGAACCACGTGCCACACGTTGCGGATTATACCTGCAAGACAACAAGTGGGAATTATTGAAACAGAACGCGAGTAATTTGCTGGCAGCATTACCTAACTTTTACGTGCCACCCTACGTGAGCGGTGACGAGTTGTTTAGCACGATACCTCAGTGCTTTTACGGTGTTAAAATACGAGAACATGAATAACATTCCAACCACTAGTGATTCCGCAGAGATGTCTAATCACGATATGCTTACTACGGACGCTATATACCTCGATGAGGTTTTAAGCGATGACGAACTAAATCTCGTCGATGACGATACCGTCAAATTGTGTCACTATTGTAAAACTATGGGGCATCCACACCATTATTGCCCTACGGATCATGTGCAAATGATTAGTCAGAAATTATTCGCATCCATGCTGTGTGAAAAGATACATTCGTTGGTTGTGCGAGATTGTTACAGATGTCTAGTAAATCATCCGAGTCAACATGAACATTCATGTTTAGGGATTGGTGTTGACCTTAATCTAATTGACAATTTTGAACTGTATAATGAGGCAGCATTATTAGAAATGGACGAAGACGAATATTGCGTTCAACTAGCCTGCCATTACTATATATGCGAACATTGTAATGATCTGTACCATATGTGTATGATGGAATGGTATAGGTATATTGTGGATGTAATATATGAAAACAGATGTTGTCGCCATAACTATAATTAATATTAATTTATTTAGTTTTATTTAAAATTAACCGTGTTTTAAGCATTAAAACACGCGGATAATTTTTAATAAAATCAAATACGTATTTTATTTTATTTTTTAAAATAACATAATTAATTGTTTTATTTTGTCAATCGTAGCTTTGTAAAATATGTTGTATTTGGTGTGTTTTTCGTATCTTTGTAACGATATGTATTATTGATGTCTGTATTAATAAAAAGGTTTTAAAATCGGATTTCGCTTGTGCAGTCATAGCACCTAGCTCTCTATCTCTTTATCTGTCGCTAGCGACTCGCTATTCACTCCCCCGCCTCCTCCGCACGCGTTGGTATGCCCGCTTTTCACTTGACGGAGGCACTTGACGGCGCATGCCATCGCTATTCTTTAGAGAAGAATGGTCCAGGTGAATGAATGATAGAGTGAGCTGAATAGCGCATACTTAAATAAAACACCGTTAGACGGTTTTTGTTCAATTTCATGACAAAATATTCACTGAATATCGTGTTTATTTTTGTAACTATTTAAAGATGTTATGGATTCGTCACACAAGTATCTGATGTCATAATCATACACTTAAATGTTCATAGCATTTCTGCTCCATAGCGTGTATATGACGACACAATTCTTAAACGTACATAGCATTTCTCCTACGTCACCAGTATCTGACGTCGCAATCATAGCATTTCTCCTAATTTTATGATACAATTTTTAAATAGACATAGCATTCCTCCTACGTCTCGGGTATCCGAGGTCGCAATCATAGTATTTCTCCTAATTTTACATAACAATTCTTATATGTACACAGCATTTCACGTACGAGTGTCTGACATCGCAATCATAGCATTTCTCATAATTTTACGTCACAATTCTTAAATGGACATAGCATTTCTCCTGCATTACGAGTATCTGACGTTGCAATCGTAGCATTTCTCCTAATTTACGGGACATTCTTAAATGGACATAGCATTTCTCTTACGTCACGAGTATCCGATGTCACAATTCGTAATGTTCGCTAACCAGTAAGCATTGATAATGTATTCGCAGAAGAGTAACTACATATTACATCGTAGTGACGGTTCACACGCGTCCACGTACGCCTAAGGTATATATATATATATATATATATATATATATATATATATATATATATATATATATATATATATATATATATATATATATATATATATGCACATGAGTGTATACCTTCTTAGTCGCATGTGGACACACATGTGACGACGCAATGGCATCAACGCTTGACTGCAATACGTCATTACCTCACCCATTTACTATGATTGTCTGCGGTCCAACACAGTGCGGTAAAACTGAGATGATAAAAGCACTAATAAGAGATCCCTATGCCATTAGTCCCCCTCCACAGAGGATTGTGTACTGCTACGGTGCGTGGCAAGATGGGTATAATGATTTGGCGAAAGAAGTTGAATTTAAAGAGGGTGTGAATGTTGAACTAGACAGAAGTTGCAGAACATTGGTGGTGCTCGACGATTTGATGAATAAATGCGACGAGAATGTAGCTGACCTATTTACAAAACGTTCTCACCATGAGCATTGTAGCGTAATATTTGTCACACAAAATCTGTTTCACAAGTCTCGCAATCAACGTGACTTATCAGTTAACTGTCACTACATGGTATTGTTTAAGAATCCACGTGATGCGTCATCCATTCGTTCTTTATCTAATCAGATGTACCCAGGCAATACAAAGTATTTGATCGAATCATATAAAGATGCCACACGCGAACCTCACTCATATCTACTCCTAGATTTGAAACAGACAACACCTGACAATATCAGACTCCGTTCATCTGCTCATCCGAAGGAGGGGTGCTACGTGTACATACCTAAGAAAAATGGCATCACGTAAAACGGAACGCCATTTACCAATGCTGCAATATTTGGCTAAAGTAAAGCCTTCAATCAGAAATGATGTAAACAAACAGTGTTCGAACGAATTGGTGGATGTACTATGCGAATCATGCCTAAATGTATTACGTGGGAATGTTCATCTCACTAAAATACGATACAAGCAGCTGAGTAAATACAATCCGAAAATGCGTACGCTGACTAGTCGCGGTGTGCCATATGCACATAAAAGAAAATTGCTCCAAACAGGCGGATTTTTAGGCGCCTTATTACCAGTGGTGATCGGTACGCTAGCGCCATTAATTGGTAAACTGTTCACGTGAAAAGATGGAACATACACATAAAATGCCTGTTTAGTAAAACGTCGTCAGCAGTCAAGAAAGGGTTAGAATCAATATTGGAGCATACTGAGCATTGCCCACACGCTATTCAAACAGACAAAGGGGGTGAGTTCGTAAACCGTGTAATGAAAAATTATTTGAAAGATAATGGAATACATTTCTACACTTTTCAAAATGAAACGAAAGCGGCAATGGTAGAGCGTTTTCAACGCACACTGAAGGGTCGAATATACAGATACATGACGCATAAAAATACACGAAAGTATATCGATGTATTACCTAGTTTAGTCACAGCGTACACTAACACAGCGCATTCCAGTACGCGCATGGCTCCTACCGAAGTCAACCGTAGTACGGAGTCAATTGCGTGGAGAAATATATATGGAAAGAAGACGAAGAAACGTTCCAAATCTAAAAACAGCCCTACTCAAGGCGACCATGTTAGAATATCACAAGCAAAAATGCCATTTGAAAAAGCATATCGCGGGCAATGGAGTCGCGAATTGCTTAAGGTGCGTGAGGTGCTTACAGACAAATATACATACTTATATAAATTAGAAGACTATGTAAGTGACCCGATTATGATGAGATACAGCAAGTGATAGAAGAAAATGATAAAGAGTATGCCGTGGAAAAAATACTTAAAAGTAGAAAAAATAAAAAGGGACAACGCGAGTATCTGGTAAAGTGGGTCGGTTACCCGGCTAAGTTTAACACGTGGGTTAATGAACTAAGTACTATACATCATTGACAATGGATGAATATATGGAGAGAAGATCGGATCAGAGCATGTGGCGAATGATGGGTTCGCGAGTACCGAAAGAAGAAATAGTATACCTAGCTCAAATTATAATAATTTATATCGTAATCATTACATGTATGTGAATCTTAGTATACAAAATGGGCAATCAGGCATATGGATATCGCTTTTGAGCGGATGTCTAGGGTATATATTGCCTAGTCTGCGCATAAAGACGTCCATACATCATTCAACTCAGAATGAACGAGGATCAGTTTTACATAACGCTTCCGAGCAATAGTAGTACCCAGTTCTTTCCAGACAAACTCCATTAACATTAGATGGCGAATGGGAAGTGGGCCTCTCGAGTGTGTTATATCCGAGGAGTTGGCTTACTATTGCGGAGGAAAGTTTTGTACAAATATATGCATTTACTAAGAAGAAGATAAAGAAGAAGAAGAAGAAAGATAGCGTTGCGTCAGAAGAAATTAGCAAAGATGTCCCCAGCACATCAGAAATAGAAAAGACAACGGCTTTTCCACTAGTTTTAAAAGATGGTTTCGGTAATCCGCGTCCTGCTGATCGGGGAAAACGGTCACGAAATGCTCGGGGAAAAGATGCGCGAAATGATCAAACAAATAATAACGGTAAAAAACGTTCACGTAGAAGCGAAAATTATTATTATGTGCAAACAGAAGCTCTATTTATCAATGTACCGAAAGGGTACTATGCCGTAAAAATATGGTAGACTATCTAAATGGCCAGATAGAGAGCAAGACAAGATTTAGACAGTTTTTACTTGCATCGCGCGAATCTAGTTTCTCTCACAGTTAAAGATAATTACGCTATACGTTTAGGTAGAGATGTAGCAAATTTAATCGGATTCGAAGGAGGAAAAATACATATGGGACCTATAGACTTTAAAGAATCATTTCGTTCAAATCGTGAGGGTGGTCCTACGACTGCGTATATATACTGCGACGTAGTCTCACACAGCGTGGTAGGCGATACTTCCGCACCGCTACTCAGAGTGATACCCGTTTCTAGTACAGATGGAGGAAAAGATATATGTCAGTGGACGTTTCCTGATATTCAATACCGTACTGTGTCAAAGAACTACATCAATACTATTAGAATACGTATAACAGATATAACTAGCGCCAATGTCCCATTCAAGGACGGAGCATCGCCGAGTGTACTCTGTTTGCATTTCAGACGACGACGACAATGATAATGAGAGGGACGTTAAGAGGGACGATTAGAGGAAGAACGAACGCACCAGAGCTGGCTCGTTACTACGCGAGTCAAGTGGGTCATTGGCGTATTCCAGTTTTTGTAGGCGCACGATACCAATCAGGACATGGACTCGGTAATATCTTAGGTGGTCTATTACGTTCAGCAATACCTTTCGCAAAAAATGTGGCTAAATCTGTAGGTAAACAAGCTCTTAGTGCTGGAAACGGACTAGCTGAGGGCGTAATGGCTGGGGAAAAATGTTAAAACGGCATTACAATCGAGAGCACGTGGTGTTGCCAGGTCTTTGATACCGGAAGCTGTAACAGCGGTGCGAGGTGGTTTAAGACCACCTCAACCTAAACGTAAAAAGAGGAATAATACACGTAATGCTCAGTCAATGCATGCGATACCGAAGAGGAAGGGTCGCAGTAGACGTCAGAGAAAACAAGCTGATATCTTTAATTAACAAACAACATGGAACTTAATCAGATCTGCAAGTGCTCGAAGAGCGAATTAGACATTTTTCAGAGGCGTCCCATAGTGACAACATTGGAGTCTGCAAAATGGGAACTGTTTCAGCCTGTATCTAGTTTATCAGATAGTGGTCCGATCGAGTTTTACGTCAGTGGGTCTGCCGATAGATATTTAGATCTTACGCAATCTTATTTTTCGATTAAAGTTAAGCTAGTAAAGCTAGAACGAAATGGTGATGAAAAGACACTCGAGGTGAATGACCTGATAGCTCCTGCGAATAATCTTTTGCATACGATGTTCTCACAAGTGGATGTTTTTTTGAATGGAAAGCGTGTCAGCGACTCGAGCGAAAATTATGTTTACCGCTCGTATCGAGACGTTACTAAATTATGGCAGCGATCCTCGCATCTACAACTTGCTGGATGCAAAATAGACGATGCCGGCGAATTTGATAATATTGCCGATACTAACTTAGGTTTTCAAGCACGTAGAAGAATGATGGAGCAGAGTACAACGGTGCAATTAATAGGCCGCATACACAGCGATATGTTTCTGCAGGACCGATTCCTGCTCGGTTCCGTGGATTTAAGAGTACGCCTACAGAGGAGTAAAGATGCGTTCGCCATTATGGCCGCAGAAGGAGTGAGGCCTAAATTGAAAATAATGTCGGCTAACTTATTTGTACGCAAAGTTATCCCATCATCACATCTGCTAGTGGCGCACGCCGTTACTCTGAGACAGACAAGCGCGAAATATCCTATTCGCAGGGTAGTGTGTAAGACTTTTACAGCACCTAGCGGTGTTATGAGCATCGATAGAGATAATATATTTATTGGTCAGCTACCTACTAGAGTATTATTCGCTTTTGTACCTAATGATGCCTATAATGGTGTGGTGCATAAAAATCCATTCAAGTTTGATAACAATAACACTACCTACACTACATGTTATATAAATGGAGAAGAGGTTACAACATCGCCAATACGTCCTTCGTTTAGTGACGACATTTACTCGGACACTTATTTCTCACTATTCAGCGGTACTGGGGCGTTATTCAAAGACCGTGGCTACCTGATAAATAAGACTCAGTTCAGACATGGAACCACATTGTGCAAATGGGATTTTACGCCAGATCTAGCTGATTCAGAGCATCGCTACCCTACACGCACTGGTTGGCTAAGAGTGGTCTTCCATTTTGCTCAAGCACTTGGCGCTACAACCAATGTAATTTGCTATGCTG
This sequence comes from Chaetoderma sp. LZ-2023a, assembly GCA_034401795.1. Taxonomy (NCBI): domain Eukaryota; kingdom Metazoa; phylum Mollusca; class Caudofoveata; order Chaetodermatida; family Chaetodermatidae; genus Chaetoderma; species Chaetoderma sp. LZ-2023a. Next base: position 16,015,953 of record CM067367.1, on the reverse strand, counting down.
AATTTGATGATACGATAGAAATTGGATCAGACTTTATAACGTATTAACAGATTATTAACAAATATGTTGAATACATTTGAAATAGAGGATCTATTATTCGGCGACAATAAAATGCGTGAACACTTTCTCGGTGTTTTTCCAATTGACAATGTACCCGCACATATTAAATATCGCCCGGTCTCATTAGTAATAAACACGCATCCCAGTAATAAATCCGGACAACATTGGGTGGCAGTTTATTAACGTAGAAATGGAAATCCTGAATACTTTGATCCATATGGAAGACGCCCTTCTGACGGAAGAATGATATCAAATGTACAAAATGGACGCCGTGCGCGTGTTTAGTATTACAACAATGTACGTGTTCAACCAGCTGTGACGACAACTTGTGGATATTATTGCGTATATTTCTTATACCATCGTTCGAGAGGTGTACAAATGAAACACATATTATGGGCCCCAAGAAACAGACACAAATGACGCGATAGTGAAACGTCTGACGCGCAGGATTATGAATAAACAGAAAAATGATCATATTTAATGTATAATTATTTATGTACTATGTTTTCTTTTTAATTATCGTGAATAAATGTCGCTAATATTTATCATAAGAAAAATGCACGTGTCAATAAAAAACACATTTATTTTGTAAAAATATGTTATTATTTCTTCGTGTTCCCTTCTCACCCCTCACCCATCCCCAATTATCCCTATTTTGATTTAAAAAATGTAATGGTACACTAGGCACGCGAGGCGTACCACAATGATCCAAAGATCCGTAATTAATCGTATTCACATCGCGACAATGACAAAATGCAGACATATTTGAATACAGAGGAAACCATATGACGTGCTCTGTAATTGAACCCTGCGTATCAATTCCAGTTTTCTATAACTGGAATGTCATTCCAACATGGTGCGATAGTAATGTTTTGTAAACGGATGATGTTAATTTTAAGCGGTGGAGAAAAAACACGTGACCGAAATAAGGGTGTGTTCATTTTGGAAAGATAGTTTTACTGACAGCTCATATTTTAGTTATAAAAGCGAAATGCGCGAGACTAGTAAGGCATACAGCTTTTTTGAATTTAACAAAACACGTAAAATGGAATCTGAATTATGCGATCGATGGAGAACGATAGGTTCTACACCTATTGATTGTGGTTGCATCGAAGGGAACCGATATAAAGAGGTTTCAGTACGGCAACCATTTGCAATGTCATTGCGTGAAATCCGTAACCGCTGGAGAGAATATCTAGCGGATCCGGACGAACGCAATTACAACAAATGGTTGCATGCGAAGTACCAACTTCGTAATGATTGTTGTATGTGTATGTGGTGCAAACAAGACAGAAGTTATCGTTTGCATTAATTGAAATAAAATATTTACGTTAGCAAAATAAAAAAAATAAAAAATAGGCCTCTTTTTAAGGGGCCACAAAAAAACTAAATTATGTTACATACACCAACACACCCACACACACAAACGCGTGCATAAAAAAAGATGCACACACGCACGCACGACGTACACGCATAGGGGACAGGGAACACGGGTGACAAGGGGCATCCGCGTAGAACCATGCACCACGCGTCGTAACGCGCGTATCGTAACATGCGTGAGGGTATCCGCAGTACGTGCGTGTGGTGGCACATCAGGTGCGTGCGTGTGTGTGGGTACGTATGCGAAAAAAAGTAGGACACCCTTGTGGATGATGGATCAGTAACAGATTTCCAACGATACAGACACATTCAACCACATATTCCACCATGGGCGAAGCTTTTCGTCGTGGTACATACCAACAACATTATTAGTTCGCGAGGAAACAGGCATTGACAAAATCTAACATCGCATGACCTTAAAGCGAATGAAGCGGACATGTTTAATGGTAATATGAGTAATGGGCGAACACACCATAAATATGCATAAAGCACTCGCGCACCAACACGTGATATTCTAATAATTACCCAAGGGAATTAGTACATATGCCCACTCGGCTAAGAACTAGGAAACGTGCCAGAGCACAAAGCTGGACGCATTCGCAACTACAAAGTAAAATCTCCTAGTAAGTAGGTGATAATTCAATAGTAATTTTGAATATTTCTAAAAACCACGTAGTACGAGACGTGAGGTACTAACACGTTCTTTCATTATTAACACATGGTATGTTTGTATCTCGATTCAAGCTTGATCTCACGGCTATTCAAGACGTGTTGTTAAATCATACGCAACAAATAATCTTTTTAGCATAAGTACGCTCTACATACAATTCTATAAACACACGGAACCCTCAGGGATATACTGACCACATTTTACCCATCGTATCAAAAACGACTGACGTTATTGCAAAGTAAACAATGTGTGTGTAATGACGGTTAAAAGTTAATCAAAATATTCAACAAAAATAGTTTTCTAATTACGTTAGCGACGTCAAATTAATTTCAAAATATTCAACAGTTTTTCCTGTATGGTATCGATGAAAATGAGATATATATTCATCGGTGAATGTGTTAGCTTCTTTTTAACCAAGGATACAATCCAATCCATCACCACCAAGTCTTGGTTACTATTCCAACCGAACATACCATTAATACAAGATTATTTTTAATATTTTGTTACTAATCTGTCTGGTAGCTGTTGCTTACTAAGACAGTAACAGCGTACAGGCAGTCTCTAAATATTCTACAAAATAGTTTACTAATAAATTAACGACGAAACTGTCAAATTATTTTCAAAATATACATCAGTACCGTAATTCCTTATACATCCTCAACCTCCTCCTCCTCCTACGACCTCCATTATCAGACCACCTCTTAAACTCTATTATTTTACTATTATCAATACCACTCATCAAACTCTATTATTTTTACATTATCTACCACGGTAGATAACCACGGAGGGGGGAGCGCCGCCACCACATTTAAACGTAAAATACACCACTTTTACACTTTTAAGGGTTAACTAATTCAAAATAATAGAACATTCTACAGTGTTGCAGATCTCAAATACGTGCGCGGCTGTGCGTCATTGTTATCTAGAAAACGTGGCGTTCTGTGCGTCATTGTTCTCTAGAATGTGTGTGCATACGGTCGCCATTGTTCTCAACATTCCATTCCACTAGCTTTTCCTTTGATCTCATGAAAAACCCATTGTTCTCGAAGACCTCCTGCTGGGAAGAACAATAACGCTCATCCCCACCCACCAATTACTACTCACACACGCACGCACGCACGCACGCACGCACGCACGCACGCACGCATGCACGCACGTACTCACGCACGCACGCACGCACGCACGCACGCACGCACGCACGCACGCACGCACGCACGCACGCACGCACGCACGCACGCACACACACATATACGCCCTTTGTACAATGAGCAGCACACAGCCTAAACCTTCTTCATGATCATTATCACGAGATTGAATTCCATGAACATCCCTCAAGAAGGCAATGGCTGATCGTGCATAATATAGCATCAGTAAGTCATAAATATAACCTTTTCTCCAAAACAAACATTGAATAGAGGAAATCACACCACAATTTGCAAGAAAAGCCACTAAATCCAAGTGGAGAGGCAAAATAATCTCTCATCTTGAAACAAAATAAAAACAGTTTTTTCCACATCAGTGTCGACACAAGTTTGTGTGCTGTAAACATGTCATGGTTTTGAGTTATCCAGCAGTACACATTTCTCCAAGCACTCTCAGGTTTTGCAAGATAGATAACTCTAGAAAATATGGACAGATTTTGCGGAAACCAATGCATGACACTGCTTTTATAGATAACATATCCATTTAAAACAAATACGAGTCAAAGTTCAAAACTATAAGATCGGACCATGCAAGAAACCCTTGCATCTAAAAGTCTTTCAATTGAGATATCTCTAAAGTATATGGATAGATCTTGCCAAAACAATATCATCAGATTTCGTCTAGCATAGTATATCTGTTGTAAAAATCTTTGCCAATATAAGTTGAAAACCTCTGAAATGTTGACCAGGCATGAATCAGACAGGTGAAAGGACAAACGGGCGACAGATGGACCCAATAACACAATACAATCACACTTTATTTAGGCGCATAAAACTTAATTGGTGACAAGAGTTCTGCATGAAGCCAACCCATGCTGCTGCCAACATGCTAGATCCTGTGTATTTAAGAGTCACAGTGATGAGAAATTGGACAAGGCTTATTGATGGATAGCGAGTAGATAAACGATCTATAACATGGTTAAGAAAAAATACTAGTACATTAGTTTTGGCCAAATATGCAAAATATTGGCTCTGGAAGTAGAATCAATGTACGTGTCTGCTACATGGTGGACTGGTCCTTATGGCTCTGAAGCACTGCCATCCATTGCTACATTTCTTCATTGATCAGCATCCGCAAAGTGACACTGGTAAAGAAACCTAATGACAGTAGATTCAATATAATAAGGTTGTAGTTTCATCTAAGGTGTAATACCATGCTATGAGTTCAAGTTAAAATGCTAGTAGAATGTTGGTATACATGTAGGTATTTAGACTTATACAAATAATAGTGATGTTTTCCAAAATTTTGTGAAAATTCTCAAAATTCTGTGAAAATTCCCAAAATTTGTGTGGAAAGTACCAGCTTGTTTTGCGCGTCATACGCGCACACGGGTTTCTTACATTTGTTTACGGATCACTCAGATTGGAGGAAGTCAGCAAATCGTAAATATGTCTAGACAGTCAACGAAAATAGTGGCGCCAGCGTACGACGATCCTCGTGCAGCCTCAAAGATCGAGCGCTGAACAACAACAATTTATAGAGCAGATATAAAACGAATTGATTAGTTGCCGACATCGCTATGATTACACAACGCAGCAACGCCCTACTAAATAATCTGGCATTCTGTGAAATTTGTAAATTGTGTTTATGTTTGTAATTTTGAAATTCATAATTGGCATCTACATGTACTATTGTGGTCGTATTTATAAGAAACGCCGTTCAAGTGCGAGTATTGCCAAACAAGAACCGTTTTATCCACATACTTCTGTATATTAAATTTTGAGATTTACCAGGTATTGGGTCTTTAAATTTCAAATATATCATCTGACTTAACTGGGCATGTTACCGGGCCGATACCGGGCTGAATTGACCCGATAGTGGCGGGTGCCGGCCGAGTAAACATGTATTATCAGGGGTTTCTCTCTTTAGATTAGCATTTTTGTCCATATTCCAGATTGATGGCATTGCCAGCTTTTCTATGATGTTTACAAGGCCGGAGCTGAGCATGTGGAGATGCTACACATCCCGGCGTTGGTGTGAACTGGTGAGTGGACAGCAATTTAACACTTTGAATCATCAAAGACCAGATATTATAAATACTTTCCGATTCACAGAATATTTTGGTGAATATTTTGTAACTGATTTGACTGGGATCATTTGGTGTCTAATTCAACAACCGATACTAGTCAAATTAGGTTAAAAATATTCAACAGCTTCCGTGTAGATCTGTCTTGAAATCGAGACACCTGAATTCTAAGAATAAATGCGTTATTAACAGTCCATGGCGAGCGTCATTTACCTACAATGGTCGGTTCTCAGGTTTGAGCACATATATCAAACATCATAGAAGATCAACTGTCCAGATAACGCAGGTTGCTGGGCTAATACCAGATCACTGCGACCTGTTGATGGCGCAGTAATCGCCCAGTAAGCTGCGTTATCACGGCGATTACATAGCCAACAAACTAAAGGTTAATGCTCAGGCGTGGAATGCAACAATTTCGATAGAATCAAGGTAGAGTTGGATTTCCCGGTGAAATTGATATGTGGCCATTTAATCCACACGAATTTGTTAACTTTATGGTATATTCGTGAGAACCAGAGTTTTTGACAAATCTGTCTTTCGGTCACATGCTTGTCAAAGTAATCATTTTAATCGGGCCACCATGCACTTTGACCTTTTGTCCGCAAATGTATGGCACATGTTCAGGTCCCAAGTACACGCTTCCACCCAAGGTTGGTCAAGATATCTCAAATAGAAACAGAGGTATTGACAAATGTGTATTTCAGGCAAATCGGTTTCGAAATAATCATTTAATCTGATCGGTTTGTCCTTGACCATAACTTTTTGACCCAGAATTTACCACATATCTTCAGAATGTCACCGGCACCCTTTCTCTCAAGTGTGATTACAGTATACGATAAGCTCTTGAAACTACATCCTCGAATAAAGTTTTGTGACTAAAGTTGCTTTTCCACTGCTTGCGTACAGTGTGAACAATTGGAACGACACAAAAGAAACGAAAAATTTGTATTTTAATTAAATGCATGTGATCCGATGCGAATTTAGTTTATCCTTAAGTAAGGAAGAGCGGTTAAATGTTACACGCTTATAGCTGACTGGACAGAAGGTGTGTGAAGACTACGACATGAATAAGTTTTTTTAAATCAGTTTAATTCCAGAAAAGTTGTATGCGTCTGGTGCCGGTCGAATTAGACATCTTCAATGGAAAAGATATCATTGAATTAAACAGTGTCTTAAAAATCATCCGCATCGTTCATAGCACACGCATGCAATGGGAAGGCACCTGCCAGAGCTTCTACGTGACATATTGAATTCTGATACTGAAATCTTCATGGTGACATCGCCCTGATAACACGGCTTACTGGGCAGATGCTGGGCCGATACCGGACCGATACGTTCAGTATCGCCCCGGTATCGGCCCGGCATCGGCCCAGTAAGCTGCATTATCCGGGCGCACTGTATGCTCACTGATCACCCAACGAGACTCGGCAAGACGTAAAACAAGCACAAGTAGATGCTGATACATTGATTGCCTCTACTGTACCAGATCATGCCGAGAACCAGAAAACGGTTGACGTAATCGTCAATGATATGGACATATTGAAGTTGCGTATACATCATGTGGACAGATTGAAGATGTATGGGTACTCAATGACGTCACAAATTCGTCAGAACGATCATCAATTTCAATGATATCAGAGTTTTGAGTGAGTGTTCGAGTGTTACCAAGTGTGAGCTGGTGGGTAGCTGCTTCTGCACTCACCAATGATAATGGTCGATGGAGGTTGCCTCGCCTTCTTCTTTAGATGAGGTGGAAGACTATTGGAAATAACTTTCTGGGCCTGACTACATTATCTGGCCCATGTACAGGTAAATCAAGTGGAATGCTTCAAGAATTGCAACCACGAGGGTTACTATAGGTACTGCACTTAACTATGTAACTTTTATTAAACTTATATACAACATTAAATGGTACGATTATGGGAAAAATTCACCAGAACTAAAAACTACATTCTGAACCTACGGGCAAGATCGTCACAGCTACATTAGCTCGTATAACAATTAGCATGGTCTTGCTTACTATTGCATCAGCCAATGTTCTAGCAGTTTCTACGCTACGCAATCTCCTGCACAGTTTAAATAACATATGCATCCGTTGCGAAAATCGAAACGTCCATTTGTATATCTTTGATGGATTTACAATAAACATTATGTTGAATATTTTGAAACTAACTTGGCTTGAAACAGCGCCGCTCATATTAATTTCGAAATTGATTATATATTTGGCTGTAGAATGGTGTGTCAAATTGTTGACTGAATAATAATAATAATAATAATAATAATAATAATAATAGTAATAATAATAATAGTTTTCCACTCAGGACTTAACAGCAAAAGTGACAGAGGACCTGACTGATGTTTCGCAGACGACGGAGACAAAGATTAAGATATATAAACACAGAGAGAAAGTGGCGTTCAACAATCCATCCACACTGTTAAAACCAGGACTCTCATACAAGGGAACCGTAAGTCATAAACACTTTAAACATGTCAATACAACATACCTGCTACCAAACCCAAAACGCCACCTACCCTCAGCCAACTGCGGTCCATTGTTCTCCTCGACAGCACACTCAGAATCCTATCCAATGGTACTTTATGCGCATCCAAGACAAGATCGATGACACGAATGGATCATGTCAAAGTGGCTTCAGACGTGGACGCAGCTGCGCAGACATTGTATGAGTTCAACGCATGCTTGTGTCGTTAGTCACTTCCACAAAATGAGCATGAACATGTCACGAGCTTTCGACACAACGAAACGCTCAAAGATCATCGATGCACTACGCCAAGCCAGTTGCAATGAAGATAAGCTACGACGAATGAAATTACTGCTTGCCGACACCAAGCTGAGAGTATGAGTCAAGTAAGTGAAGTCTGTAAAGTTTGAGACATCAATCGGCTCCCCAGAGGGAGATGGTCTATCTCCGGTGCTTTTCACCTGCCACCTTGCTGCTGCATTGGAATCCGTGCGAGAAAGTTCTAGAAGACCAAACCATCAGCGCCAATACTAGGTATGCCGCTAGAGATGGAATATTCCGATGATGTGGACTTCATAGACGAGGAAAAGAAACCCATTGACGAGCTTCGCCCAATAGCTGCAAGCAAACTAAAAATTAAGAATGAATGAATCAAAAACAGTGTTCACCCACATATCCCGATCTACAAAGCATGAAACTAATTAAAGAAAATGACGATGTACTTCGTGGCGGTGAACGATGGAGACAAAGTAAAATGCTTGGCTCACTGCTTTGCAGTACTACTGACATTGCTGCACGCTGCGTCATGGGGAACATAACTTTCCAATCTTTCTGGAGCTATGGATTCGTAGATCAAAGATGCCCTTGATTAAAAGGCTACGCGAATGCAATGCGTATCATTGATGCTGTATGACTGTAACAGCTGGGCAGCTCCAAAGGCAGCTCTAGACAAACTCGGTGCCTGCCACCGCACGTCGCCGCTGTTCGTAAAAGTCGACCAGCAGAGAGGGTCCATGTTTGACCATGTACTAAGGTTGCCACAAGATATACCATCACAGAGAGCCTTAGAATTCGCCCGACTCGGAGCCAGTAAATACAGAGCCAAGAGAAGACGTCATTGTATAACTCTGCTAAGCGTGCTACGAGGTGACCTCGAGAATGCGGGACTCGGTACACTCAAGTCAAGAATGGACCTGAGGAAGCTAACGATTTCGGCTGAGGACAAGACACGGTAGGCAAAGGCGAAGAATGTCTGATTGCAGATGTAGGATATTTCTACAACTGCAGCCACAGAATACAGTAATCATGCACCATACATACCTGCTAAGCTAAATAAACATCAATACGACACAAGAAATCATCTGGTGAAATCTCTGAAATTAATGTGAATAATTTAATGACAATCTTAGAGAAAATGAAAATCACGATTATAATGATAATGCTAGTGATGATAGTGAAGCTATTCTTGGTACGAATAATGATGCCGATATTAGCTGTAATAATAGAAATAATGGACGAATCCAATTGTAGCTATGACCCTCCCATTCCTAGCTAAGTTCCGGCCACGTTTTGTCCTTGTTGGGTTCAATAGAACTATTTAGGTAACCTGTTGAATATTTTGAAACTAATTACTGTTGGTGCTGTTGCTGCCTATGGCAGCAACAGTGCTTAGCCAAATTAGTTTCAAAATGTTCAACGTAATGTTTATTAAATAGTAAGGACATACGATGCGTTCAACTTGACGGACGATTAAGCGTTTATGACGGACTCAGATATGCCGTTCATGACGTAATTGGTGTGACGTCAACCTAACATGTGTCGTAATTCATTACGGTGTGATATATTTGACTGACACCTTGTATTCCTCTATTGCATGCCTTGTAGATATTGTACGTGATGTGCTCTATGGCACTATAGATGCTACGAGGCCACGTATTATTATTTATTTAAAGCAGTTGCAACATGCCAATTTATTTTCTGAATATTTAACGGCTTTCCCGATGCTAATCTCATCTCAAATGTTGTATTGCACGGATATATTACTGTTGATAGATTCTATATCATTCATATCCTGTCACACTCTCGTATCTGTATCACAATTATCTGCTGTCTAAGGTCGCTCAAACGTTGAACAATAATCACCGCCATTTTGTTTCCTCAAGCGATATTAAGTGATCTTATGTAAGCATCAATGCATTACTTCTTCCTTATGTAATCATCAAAATAATGTGGCGGCAAGTTGTTGCTGCCATATGCTTACCTGTATGTTTGCCTTTATAGCACTTTGCCAACCTTTAGATGACACATCTATGACTAAGACCATATACGGAGGCGGACACGATGTGTTTCTTCTGATTGGTTGAAAAGTAAATCATGACAGCTACCATATGCCCTAGAAATGTATCTGGATTTCGCTACTAAAGCTTGAATATCTTATTGTTGGCTAATTCTATCGCCTGAATGATTGTCATAAGACAAAGTGAATTTTTCTTTTAAGGCGCATGTCCACAGCAAAATGACTAAGAATAAAATTGTTTAAATTGTATACATTTAGAGGCTTAACGTGTGAGTCTAGATGGAATGAAATAAATAAATCTTAGCATACGAGGATTGCATTACGTATAAATTAATATGATTCTTTTAAGTTGTGAATTTGAATTAGGGACTCGTGCCTCTATTTCAAATTCACAACTAAAATACGAAATGTATTGATGCTGAATGAAATCATCATATGTTATGATTTATTTCGTTGCATTCCATCGAGGCACACAACTTAAGGCTGTAAAAGCATACAATTTTACCACTTTTACTTCCAAGCATTTTCGTGTGAATATGCACTTTTGATACAGTGTCTGGCAGTGAGAAACAGTGATCCGGTTCTAGCTATGTGATGGCATTTACTGGCGGTAAGGCTGGCCGGGCAATAAAACGGCTTCCGAATGATAACTCCTCGGATCAATTTGAAATTTCATTAAGATGGCCGGACTAGGTCTGAGGGAGAAACGTATCGAAATCGACGACGATCCACCATCCATCCAACATGGCCGCCAGTCACCAGTGGCTTTTTTGAAAATTGTTTTGCGGACGATAAATTATTTTCGGGTCGATAAATCGGCTACCCCATATTGGATCAAGTTAAAACTGCATAGCATGACTGAAATACAATAAATACGCGTAGGCATGTGTCCAAACAAATACACCCCAAATCGTTGATCCTTCACCCCCTCACCCCGGAAACAAAGTAAAATCTAGATGTTCTGAGATGACATCTCATGTAGTTTTGGGTGTGCGCGTGAGGGGGGTGGGTGGTGGAATATGAAATTTCAGATTTAGACAATCAAAAACACGTGCGTGCGTGCGTGCGTGTTTGTGTGAGGGTGTGCATGCGTGCGTGTGCCCGTGTGAGTTGTGGTGGGGTGGGGTGGGGTGTGCGCGTGTGTGTGCGTGCGTGAGTGAGTGCGTGCGTGCGTGCGTGCGTGCGTGCGTGCGTGCGTGAGTGGGTGCGTGCGTGCGTGCGTGCGTGCGTGCGTGCGTGCTGTTTTGCAAATGCACATTTCTCAAGACAGAAGTCGTTTTTGACCGGCTTGTTTGTTAAAGGAATAACCCTCTGAGCCCGAAACACCAAATACGAATGAAAATTACAATGGAAATACTAAATATGTTAAATATAAATCTGTGGCAGCATCGGGTCCCTGTTAATTATTTTCGAAATATTCAACAGATTGCTTATATAGATATTTATTAACCCTTTCATGCCGAATCCAGCCAAACCTGCCTCTACTGTGGTCTTGGGGAAATGTCCATTGGCATGCCAAGAGAAGACTATTTTAAAGAATTTACCACTGGAATGACTGGCTCGATAACAGAGCCAGTCATTCCAGTGGCTAAATTTCAAAATAGTAATCTCTTGGCCTACAAATGGACATTTCCCCAAGACCACAGTAGATTCAATAAGTAAACATTAAAACAAATATTTAAACAAATTTAGCCGTTTTTAAAGTGTTAAATTTAGAATCTGGGAATTCAATGTTCAAAAGGAGTAATGCAAGTTATGCTAATTTGTTTGATTCCAGATCAGCGTGACTCATCAGGATGGTTCGCCGCTTGTCGTTGTGAAAGCCGGTTTGCCAGTTAAAGCTGTTATCACAGGTTTACGCCGAAATATCGTCAAACACCAACATCTTACGATTCCTGCAAACGGCATCGTCTCGTATGAATTTAACGTTCCGGACTGGGCTACACATGCTGCATTTTCGGTAAGTGATAAGTTAATGATACCAGATTTCATCCACAACTATCGAGGACTATTGCTTTCACCCGAGATACCTAGGCCTACATCGGTAACAGAGGGGATAAGTGTTAACTTTTTTATTGCGAAGCCAGCCAAAACTAGTCTATGGAAGGTCTTAAGCAATGCCCAATTGCATGCTAGGAGAAGATTATTTTGGAACATTTACTATTTAAATCCCTGGCTCGGTAATCGAGTCAAAAAGAGAATTGAATCTTTAAAGGTCAATACATAGCTGAACATATTATTAATCCAGAACGGGCTAATATAATTCCTGTCTTTTGTTTGAAGTATAGTTAATAGCTCAAGAGTGAGTAAAGGAACACACTTTGTAGATACCTTCGTTAGGTCCTAGAGAAAGATTCCCTTGGGTTCTCTAAGTAAAGGTCAGGTCAACGTCAAATCAAGGTCATGTCAAGGCCAGGTCAGGGCCATGTCAATGCCAATGTCAATGTCAGGTCAAGGTCAAGGTCAAAGGTTGTGCGATTTTAACTAGAGATACCCATGGCATGCTGTATATCAAAATAAAGGTAAGTAAAACAACGCGTTGTCAGAAATCTCAGCCTTTTTATTTTCTGGTGTTTCATACCATGTAATTGAGACTATATTTTGTTAACGCTAAGTAAATTGCTCTAAGAATATTTGTACGGCACTGTATATAATACCATATTGCTGCCATATACACAGTTATTATTAGTATGCAATATAAACAGTCTGCGTAAAGTAGCATTATGAAACTGTATATATAAATACTAACATATTTAAATCAGCTGGTGGGCAACTTAGAGTAATTCATCATATGATTGCTATATTTTACCTTCCACTCGAATGTTATTTGGCTGATATGTGAATGAGACATAACTTGGAATGTAATCAAAATACAATCTGAATAAATAATAGTGAAACGATAACTAACCTCATCTTTCTATAGCTATTCATGTTATCTTTTATGCCACTCATAAGCTATGTAGGTAATTTTAAGCTTTTTAGCATGCCTCTAAAGAAAGGTATTCAGGCTTTAGTAGAAACATTTTGGCACATTTCTACAGTCTATGATGGCTGTCATGATTTCGTTTTCAAGCAATCATTAAAAAACTAGCGTGCCCACCTCGGTGTATGCGCTCAGTCTAGAGGTGTCGGTGTAGTTCGGATTGACCGGTCAGGTGCCGGCCGTACCAGCTAAGCTGGGTGTGCGCGGCCCGTCCTGGATTCGTTCCCTAAGCACGCCCCCCGTGTAGAGCTATAAGCGTATATTAGCCTAACGAGAGCTTTCGTCGTAAAAACGACTAAATTAGTTAATATGCGTGGCGCGCATTCGCACGCTCGCTTATACTGCATAGACTGAGCACGTATTTGACGACCAAGATAGGATGGCGCTTTAGTGTACCGAGAAGGTACAATGTAATTCTTTACAAATAAGTATTCCCGCCGAATCTGGTATGAATCAAAACCAGAATTTAAGAAATGGCGGAGTTATCCACAGGAAAGCTCCCTGCTTATCTTCAAAATATTGCAGTGACGTTGTAACCACGTGTACGCAGAAGTTCTAGAATGTTCGTGAACAAATTACCTAGCTGCGCGCTGATTGGCTACTGCTCGGTCGATGATTAGCTAGAGCTCACACTTATGACGTCACGAGTAGTATAAAAGGAGACGAAATCGAGAGATCGAGAGCATCCTCGGCCAGGGGCCGAACAGCTTGGAACAACCAACAAGCAGCTACTACCAGGCAAGACGTTATTAAGCAGATTACCTGTCTCCTCAGTGTTTTTGCCCCTTGCGGCTGTTGCCAATCCCACCGTATCCTAAAGGATTTTGTAACTCGCGAATGGGGTGTTCGGGTTTAGTTTAGAAACTCTTAAATAATATCGTTCCCGTCTTAATTCAAGATCGAAGTCGGAACATAAATTTCGCGGTCAGGCCTCTCTCGGCCTGAAAATGTAATTCTACAGATGTAGAATCAGCGATGTTCTTTGGTGGATAACTTGCCGAATCTGCCGGCCACACCAAAAAGTGGTTATTCAACCTCCTCCACACTGATGTCGTGCATCCTTATTTTAACTTTCGACCACAGCAAGTGAACTTTGCCCGGTGCGTCTTAAGAGCTAACTGACGCACCCCGCACCATTACGCTCAGTTATTCTTCTTCATCCGTATCTAACAGTCCCCGCTGATAAACGGGTTGTTCTTCAATTTCCTCCGTACCATCAGTGTATGGGAACTTTCTCCACATCCGTAATGCTAGTATAGTATTTACTGATCGTTCGTTAGACATTCTTACATCGTGATCACCATCCTGAGTATGCTCCGCTCCCGTTCTGTACTGCATACGGGAACCCTGTCTGCGGGAACTGACATGCGGGAACTTTCCAGCTTTAAGAGAACGCGTCAACTCCCGTCATGCTACTAGTGGTGTATCAATTTCAGTAACGCGATAGCCCGTCTTTAAGAGTGGCTACCGACTAGTCAAGTAACTATACATAACTCATCTTAATTATTCTGTTAGTTATGCTGTAGTAATTATACTGTATGTACCGCTAGTTATAATTTCTTTATCTGTTCATAGTTATTCTTATTTTTACTGTAAGGTGTTATTACTAACAGCACCGCAAAAGGTCTATTAACCTGTACTTTATATATTATTTTGATGATATTCACTCCGTATTGGTTGTACTGGGTAGTTTTTATATATGGTGGTCAGCTATTCGTTTTTCTGTTTTGTTTATTTATAGAAAACATAGGACTGCAGTGCATTTAGGAAACACTATACAGCAACACTTTTACATACATCACTTTCCCCGCTAGCAACAAGTTTTCGCTGAGGTCGCTGTCCGTGCTATTAACTCTGTTTAGCGCGGCATGCTACCGACTAAACTTGACTATCCAGCTCGATAGGATAGGTTTAATATGATCAGAGACAATTTCTTCATTACGAGACACATAGTGTACGCCTCTTTTCGGGCTGTTGCGGAAATTTAGCCCCGCACTCTGGCAAGGTTGTGTAAAATTGGTCAATATACCTATAGGGCCTCATATTTGTAAAGTTATTGTCTCTCTTCATCTTCCACCAAGTCTTGTGGCTTTTTAATTGTTTGAATATCCCCATCCGCACCATGGGCTGATCGGACTCTGGGAAACTATTGGGGTTTCCGAGCGGTGATGGCCAGGATGTGGTGTCACTGACATCTCCCGTGTATCCTCGGATACTTAGTAGTTAGTTCTTTGCTAACATAGGAAGCACTGCAAAAACATATTTTAATTACTAATTTATTTTCATCTTCTAGACAGTTTCCCCGCACCGCAGTGCAAAACTGGACAACTTGCATTTAAACCTAACCTCAGGTTAAAAGAGTAGCTCCATAGGACCTGGTGACGGGCGAGATGCGCATCCCCACTGAATTCCATAAGAATGTCTGGGCAAGATGTTAGGATCTGCCACGCCCTCACGGGAAGGACATTCACGGTGGGTATTCGTCTCTCTAACTCTAACCGTAATGATAAATCAGTTGCCTAAACTTGCTTCTGTGAAAAGTAGCCATTGTCCTGTGACGTTTTATGTGGTTATGGGGCAAGATGTCCGGATTCTTACCGAGCTCAGAGGTATTGCAAAGTAATACGTATGTACCTTGTCTTGAGCGTGTGGTGTTAGGACATCTACCCTCGGTGACAGCCGTATCCAAAGCGCTAGGTAGTGCACCCGCCATTCGTGGCCTAAACTAGTTCATGTCTTTACAATCTAAATGTTAATCTAGGCATAGAAGAAGGCCTGCATAATACAAGCGGCGCCTACCATTTCAGCATATTTGGAAACTACATAAGGCGGTGATGAGGGAATCCCCCGGGAATCGCTCATCCCGTCTTCACATAAAACAGCACGCAACATTATAAGCTCTAAATATCCCTAGGTAAGGTCTTTTCTTTATAGCATTTTGGTTGAATATTAATGTAGGCCCTTTTTGACCAAATACTCTTCTCCCGCTTTAAGCAGTGGCAGCATTTTCTTGTGACGGAGGCCCGCGCGAGGCACTTGCCTCTCGTAAGGATCCGGTGATGGTGGCCCACGTGAGGCTACTACTTCTCACCCAAATAGACAACACTAGGAGTAATGCCTGCGCGAGGCACATGGCCTCTCACCACGATAAGGAGTACTCTTTTTCCTTATCAGCCTATGGGTATAATAACCTATAGTAAGTTAACAAGTGATATCGTATGCGGGAGCCTCCTTTGCGGGGATATCCGCTGTGGATCTACGAGTCTGTGTGGCATCTCCGGGAGTTGCACGTTTAGAAGTTCATCAGGCCGTTTCTATGTCTTGTATTTTTGTATGGTCATTTTCATTATCTAAGCAAACTTAACGGTCTGTTTAGGTAAAAGAATTGTATAGACTTATTTTAATCAGGTCACCAAATCAAATCGTGTAAGTCCATAGGTCACGACTATGGACAGGCATACCAGTCTTCTTCTTCTTGCGTTCATCTTTCTCATGACAGTAATCTTAGACCGTTTCCTTATTTGGTGCATGAAAGCTGAAGTGGTCACCAAACTGTCTCTGTCTCCTCTGATCTTCTCTTCAAAAGATACTTCAATAGGCCAGAAGCTTCTTCTAGCCTGTTCATATCGCTGACAGTGCTGCAAGAGATGTGCTGCTGTTTCTTCTGCCTGCTGACACCCACAAAGTGCAGAATCTGTAATCTTGAGACGGTGAAGATGTGCATTCAGACGATTGTGACCAGTCCTCAATCTGAAGATACATGTCTGATCCTCCCTACTGAGGCTGTGTATTGGTAAGTTCTTCCATCGCTGCCATTGGAGTGGTCTTCATAGATCCTGTTATGATATAAAGAGCCTGATGTTGTACCTTATCCAATGTCTGAAGGGTGCTTGTAGCAGCTGTCATCCATGGTGATGAGCCGTATTCGATGATTGGCCTAGCTGATCCAGAGTAAACCTGTTTCAGAATTATCATGTTAGCTCCCCATTTTGTTCCAGAGAGCTTCCGCATAACTTCGCTTGGCTATACCTTCAGCTTTTCTGATTTGCGCCTTCCAGGTTAGTCTTTTGTCAAATATCAGACCAAGATAAGTTACTTCATCCTCAAAGTGCAGAACTGAGTCACCACATTTCAGACTTGTAATGTGTTCCTTTTTAATGGATGGTGTGAACATAGTTGCGACTGTCTTGTCTTTGTTGATCTGGACAAACCATCTTGTAACCCAAGAATTGAGGTGATCAATTGTGAGTTTCATGCGGTAATTGGCTGTTGACACGTACTCCTCGCTGCTCCACATCACAAGATCGTCAGCATACAATGCAGCTCTGACTCCCATTGGAAGCTTCTTCACCAGGTCATTGATGAATATTGTGAAGAGGGTGGGAGAGACTACACCACCCTGCGGTCCACCATGTCGTAGCAGGACTTTCTTGCTGTTCATCCCATTCAGCTGTACTGATGCCTTTCGGTTGTGAAGATACTGGCATATCCAGCTGTACATTTTCCCAGAAATATCACTGGTCCTGAGCTTTTGGAATAGTCCATGCTTCCATACTTTATCAAATGCCTTCAGCAGATCAACCCACACCGTGATGGTATGCTTTTTCTGTTGGAGCGCCTCCTCAGTGGACTGTGTCAGATATGTTGTTTGATCCTCAGTAGATCTACACTTTCTGAAGCCATTTTGTTCATCCGCTAAGAGATTGTTGCTTTCAAGATGTGGAATAAGTCTCTGGTTGAGGATTCTTTCCATGGCTTTGGCAGTGCAACTAGTCAGACTGATAGGTTGATTTATTCTTGCCTTTCTTCAGTACAAGGATGATGTTGGCCTCTCTCCAAGATTGGGGAACTTCTCATGTGTACCAACTGTGGTTGAAAATCTCCAAAAGCTTGTGCTTTCCAATGGTACCCAGATTCCTCAACATCTCATTGGTTACTCCATCTGGTCCAGGAGACTTCCTTTTTCAGAACTTTCAAGCTTTTCTCCAACTCGCTGATGGCCAGAAGCTCATCCATTTCCGCGGCATGCATTTGTGTCTCTCCGTTTCCCTTTATAGACTTCATTGCAGCTTTTTTACGACTCACTGGCACATCTAGATTGCTTACTTTCTGATACATACAAGCAACGTGTTCAGCAGCAGCCTCTCCTGTTTTGATTTCACAATCCTCTTCAAGAGTTATGTTCCGTACTCTGGTGTGTTCATCGTTAAGCTGCTTCACATGCCTCCAGAGTTTATTTGTATCTTTTTCAAGCTTTAAGCTTGACGTTTTTTCTCTCCACGATTCTCTGGTGGCTATGATTTTGGCTTTCAGATATTTTGCCTTGGATTGTTGGAGTTTCACATGGTTGGCTTCTATTGGGACATTCTCTGCAATTTCCCTTGCGTTGGACATTTCTTCATGTAACTTTTGCAGAGACGTACTCCAGTAAGGTCTGTAATTTTTCCTGGCTCCCCTAGGAATGCATGTGCCAGCAGCAGAGAGTAAAGCAGAGTTAAGCTCTTTAACAACTTTATTGATATTTGGTTTTTGACATCAATGTCTTTTATCGATCTGTCACTCTCTTTCTGATATCTGTCCCAGTCTGCTTTCTTATAGTTCCATCGAGGAGTCTAATTCTGGTCAATCTCAACATCCATGTTAATGGCAATGAAAACAGGGCTGTGATCGCTGCCTCCAAGTTGTTCCCCAACAAGACACGCATATTATTGATGTGGATTTTCTGTCGAAAATGCTAAATCAGGAGAACTTGAGGTATGCCATCGTCTTGAGTACAATGTGGGGGGGGGGGTCATCTGCCTTATTCAAGAGAATCGGCTTCTGCTCATCCATCCAATTTTCTATGTCCTCACCCCTCCTATCAGTAGAATGATAGCCCCATAACTGAGAATGACTGTTGGGGTCACCAGCAATGATAGTTGAATCTGGGTGAACTGGGAGTTTTCGGAGATTCAATGGTTGATTATTAGGGCAGTAATAGTTGACAACAGTGATAGGATGTTTCTCTGGAAGTATCTTGATTGTGAGAATTTCAGGTCCCTCCATGTCTCTCTGAACTTCAATGACATTTAGGTTATTCCGGACCAGGGTTATGACTCCTCCTTTATGTCTTCCATCCCTGTCAGATCTGAAGCACTGAAATCCTCTTATACAGAATCTTCTGTTGGCATTCAGATGAGTTTCTTGGATACACGCAACATCTACGCCTTTCTCCTTGAGAATTTGGCTAAGCTCCGTTTTCTTGTTAGAAACTCCTTCAGCATTCCATTGTATGATAGTCAGCGTTTTGTTTACTTGTACTTTAGGTTGGACAACCTTCTTCCTTTTTCTCCAAGGTCTACGAACCTTACCACGAGTAGCTTGGGTGGACCCCTTCGAGGCTGGGGGGGGGGGGAGGGGGCCCGATGCTGCACATGCCTGGCGGGAACTCACACAGCGAGCACCATGACGGATATTCATAATATTAACTGTCATGAAAGATGAGTTGTTTAGTACTATGGTTGGCCGCTCGCTCCAAATATCTGGCTTGGTACCCAGATACAGTGTTACACCCCTGCGCCCGACACAAGATCAGAGATCTTAGATCTACTTTGAGGCCTAGCATTTGTAGCAGGGGAGGCATACCGGTGACACAAACTCTTGGGCTGATACTGTTGTGTTTAATGTTCGCGACAATGATCGCACGGCCCTACCGGAACAATTGAGTTCCACTGGCCTAAGGAGCCAGTCTTTCTTACCCACAGGCCAGTGTCGTATGGGATACGTAACCCCGAGACTGGAGGCTAACCAGCGTCATCACTCGTCGTGTACATGCAACGCGGCGAGTCGACACAAGACACCGGAACGGCCCAACTCTACCCGGCGAGCTACACCAGCTATAGTTTGGCAATTTCGTATAAAAGCAATCATACAGGAAAACTGTTGCATATGTTGAAACTTATTTGACTGGAAGTTGTTGCTGGTTTAAAATAGTCAACGGAATAAATATTACTTAATAAGGCCTGTAATGCATTGACACTTGCATGGCATCACACACTATCGCTTTAGGAGACAAAAGGGTGACGGCCATTTACGTAATGTTACAAAACCGATAATTGTGACACAGATAAGGGAATGTGACAGGATATGAATGATATGGAATCTATAAACCATAATCTATCGGTACAATACAGCATCTGAGATGAGATTAGCATCTCTTTAATACATTATCCGCAGTGTGAGTCACGCTTCCGTCAATGGTTGACTGGTACATGAGAAAGTTTGACCTTTGAGCCTATCATCGTATACCGTGTACAATAGACCTGGCCACAATTATCTGCTGAGAAATCGTATGGCATCATGTTCGAACCTGTGCCGGCTTGAACTTGTGCGAGGCCCTACGCTGGATGCCATTAAGTATCCGATTTTGAAATCTGGATAATGTGAGATGCAATCTGAGGCCTATTTGGCATAATATTATTAATTAATAATTGGTCAAGATTCTTCAAGAGAATTATATTTTTTGAAGGCTAATAGAAGACAATTATTGTAAATTTACCACTGAAATTTACGACAATAGCATTCTGTCGTCCTGGAAATGGACACTCCTCAGCACCACTGTAGAGGTCTTTTGGCCACTTAAGTGGTATTAAAGGGGCAAGACGAGTCACGTCAATGCCCGTTTGCAGACCAAGAGAATACTTTTTTGAAAATGTATGACTAGAATGACTGGCTCGGTTAACGATTAACAGCACAGTGGAACATTTTCAAAGATATTCTTCTCTTGAACTGCAAATGGGCATTAATCAAGACGACTGTATTATTGTACTGTAGATGGTACCGAGGTTGTCCCTTCGTTGTGTTAGGCCGTGTTCCCGCTGGAGCGTTAATCGGGAATAACGCCATACCTCATACGCCGGTTAAGTCCCTAGTGAGAACACGGCTTTAGCCTGTATAAAACCCTTAAAACAGTTTTTTGTTTAACGCACAAGCACCTCCACCCCTCCTCCCCCACCCCCTTAAACGCGAGGCCTTAGGCTGTAGCCTAAGTTGTCAAGTTGGTAATATATCCCTGGTTGGTAGGACGATTAGTTGCTTACCAAAAGTGTCTGTACTATAATTCTGAGTGAGGCCGACATTAACAGCATTGGAAATGCAGAATAATCCCTTCATGTATCCTATATGACCAGGGCGAGACACACGCATCAGGTAACTGCTTTGTTCATTTCCAGGTTACATGGCGATGTGTATCAAGCTATACTAATCCCATCAGATGAAGATGCAGTTGCGTACCAGAAGATGTGTTATTTGCACCACGCATCCCATATTTTAGTATTGGGGGTTCATTATCTTGCGCTTAGATATATTGTTTCTCATCTTCATTCGTGCTCATGGTAAATGAGCCACTCATTCCAGTGGTAGATTTTCAAAAATAGTTTTCTCTTGTTCTGCAAATGGACATTTTCTATGAGAAAATGGAAATTTACTTGAATAAATTCAAGGGTTAGAGGGTTTACCTGTTTATAGATGTATTGGAGACATTAGCCGTAGAGAGCTCATGCCGGCTACTCCCTCTAAAATGTTTCTCTAGGACCTAACCACGTTATATACAAAGTGTGTTGCATTAGTCACTCGCGTTGGTGCTATGGTGGGTTTAGGTGGGGTGGGGGTGGGGGTGGGGTTAATGTACTTTTCCAGTTTTAGCTATGCCCCGCCCATCTCTATCTAAACTCCACCAACACCACGCTCGTGTTGGTATCGATCGATCTGTGAACTCCCTAAATATAAAATTCCAGAAAACTATGCAGGTACGTTTTTTGAATATATTGAAACTAATTCGACTTTGTGATGCTGCTGCCTATGGCAGCAACAGCGCCAAGTCAAATTAGTTTCAAAATATTCAACTGCATGTTTATTAAATAGCAAGGACATACAATTCGTACAGCATGCCGAACTATTAAGGGGTAAGGGCGGACTATTTCGAATCATTTATGACGTCATGATTATAACGTTATCTTACACGTCACGTAGTTGATTTGGACGTCATCTGACGTCATATCATAGATGGATAAACGTGCAAATGTCACTTGGCCATCTAAATAAAATCGATCAACTCAGTGTTTCCATTGATATCCTTATTTACACGACGTCACCAAAAGGAGGAATTCAGTGTATAGGCCAATCATATGACGTCTTAGTCGAATAAATCACATTTACGTTGACATTACAATCCAGTGTCACAGTCCCCAGTCATAATTGACATAAATAATTTGTCGTAAACCTGAAATAGTCCGTCGAGCTGTATGAATTGTAAATCTGTACTATTCACTAAACTTTCTGTTGAATCTTTTGAACTAGTTTGACTGGGCGTTGTTGCTTCCATAGTCAGAAACATCACCCAGTCAAATTAGTTTCAAAGTAGTCGACAGCTTACCTAGATAATTATCTGGAAATTGTGTTTCAGAGTGTACAGAGATCGATCCATCACAATGCGGTCAAAGCGTGGATGGAGCTTAGCTAGAGATGGACGGCGCATAGCTAAAACTGGATTCCTCAATTCCTATCCATATTACACATGTTTTCGGCAGAGTAGTTACGTCACTTTTATGACGTAGCCAGATTTGTCCGCCATTACGTTAGAATCGTATATTAGTTAGGCTTGCACGATTATCCGATATTAGCGAAAATCTCGATTTCTTTACAAGCCACGATATTTTTCCGATATAATTTTGAAAAAATCGAAATATCACTAAAATGTTACTGTCACGCCGTATTCTGCCGTCATGTGTTTGTAGAGTAGCTTTCTATTACGCAAGGTGTTCAATTCATTTACAAACCAACATCTTTGCGAGAGGAGTGGGCTTATAATAGGAATAGGTCAAGAAAAAGTTGACGTTCATTCTTTAAAATTGTTTTAAAAGATTGACAATAATACGAAAATTGAATGCGATTTACCGGTACAATTTTTTGCCGCCTTACTGTATACCTCAACACCATGATCGCGTGAGTGAAATTATTACCTGGCACGGTATAAATATTGTATATTTCTTAATAAGTATGGTTTATAAATTCAAAATTAATCCTAAATTTGACATTAAATGGCGTCGCAAAATATGTGAATCATTTGATGTTGCTTGCTCTCCTGTTTTTGGAGGCGAGAGGTTCACACATCTAATAGCTAAATGAGACGGTATACGCGCTTTAGCCAGCAAGGTGAACTATCCGTGATGTTTCCGACGGCTAACTAGTGTTAGTGAAATATATAAATCACGTGATATTGCTCGCTCTCCTGATTCTTGAGGCGAGAGGTGGTGCGTTCACAAATGTGATAGCTAAATGAGATGGTATACACGCTTTAGCCTGCAAGGTGAACTGTCCGAGATGTTTCTGAAGGTTAACTATTATTAGCAAACGGATACTCGGTAAATGCGGATCAGATCTAAACATTAGATATCTATGGATCTAAAGTGCATTCCTAATATCACGTTATTTCACAAAGACAACATGAAATGTCAAATTTTTGGATTAAGTTTGATGTAATAAACGATGATTTTAACAGAGTACGCACTATTTAGGTTGTCCAATGTAATAATTTCACTCACGCAACGATGGACAGGATATACATTAAGCCAATGTGTATGGCGTCAAAGATTTATACCGGGAAATTGTGTTCTAGTTTCGTGTGATTAACGATCGTTCTTTAAGCATGATGGCGACTGGATTTAAAGTTTTTGTTGAAATTTACCAATTAGAATTCATATTAGGTTAACACTGATATGAAAACTCGTAGCGAAGCCGATATGTCAACATAAGCCAAACCGTGCAGGCCAACGCAACCCAAGACCAATTCATCCCATGTTTTCATATACGTAATATAGGCTATACAATATATCGATTTTCTGACCATGATATCGCGATACCTCCTAGGACAATATCGTGCACGCCTAATACTCGTCGCATGCACAAAGGAGCCAAACTAGTACCCTACTGGTCTTAGGAATTTAGTCTGTGAAAACGTCTATATGCCTACTACGATAATACTATCAACACAGTTTTCAATGTGAGTTTATTTTGACATCTAGAATAAATGAGGCGCTTTGGATTACAGAATGATATTTTGTCATTAGTGATTATGTCATTTGTTAATAAAACTATTCATCGAAATAGTTTTTAAAATACTGAGCTTATATTCGAGCGGTCAGTCTGTTGGATAGTAGGCCATATTTATCTAAATCAATATGGCAAGTTGTAAAAAATATACCACTTATTGTAATATCATTTCAGACACAGTATATGAGAACGACACGAGTCTCACACCTCGTGAACTCGCACTTCGTATCATGGAATGGCAAGAGTCTGGAACTGATGGCTCTCACTAAGTCCCCTGTGGTAAGTATATGCCGTTTGTGGTGGTGGAAGGGGGCGGGGGTGATAGAAACCGATGCATTATAAAAAATTTCTAGATTACTTACCATCCAAATTCATCTTCACAATCGCCCACTCCAAGAAAAAAACGCCAGATGCCCCCAACCGTCCATATTTACTACTACTGCTGCTACTACTACTACTACTACTACTACTACTACTACTACTACTACTACTACTACTACTACTACTACTACTACTACTACTACTACTACTGCTACTAATACTACTACTACTACTACTACTACTACTACTACTACTACCACTACTACTACTACTACTGCTACTACTACTACAACTACTACTACTACTACTACTGCTGCTGGTGCTGCTGCTGCTGCTACTACTACTACTACTACTAAGTGGATTTGGGCTATGAGTGTGGAAGATATGTCCATAAATAGAGTGCCAAAATATGGCCTCGCTTATGAGGCATGGTTGAGAATGTCACATCGCCCATGCGATTTCTAGCCACTCCATATATATATATATATATATGTATATATATATATATATATATATATATATATATATATATATATATATATATATATATATATATATATATATATATATATATATATATATATATATATATATATATATATATATATATATCTTTACAAAACATGTCCATAGTCCAATGCCCTCACAAACCACGTGGCTGTTGTAAGCCAATCAGAAGAATCGTCTATCGCATACATATATATATATCGAGAATAACAAGAAAACAGCCTATGCATCCAAGAGAGTGAAAACCTTTCGGAATCATGTCAAATAATCTCAAATGCTCTCCTAATCACCCATCCATCCACAGTAGTATCTGATGCATCCAATGCACACCCACTAATACACCCATGAAGGCATCGTTGTAATTCATATGTAATTCACCCTGAATACACGAAGGTTTACTGATACAGCCATCCATCCATTATAAACAAGCGGAACATAAAAGATACATCCAATACATGTAAGGAAACATGCATGCACAGTTGTCTTGCAAATCCATTGCTGAAAAAGGAATATACCACAGTAAGAAGTTACTATGAGACTATGAAATCTAAATATTTCAAAACGCAGAACGCATGAATTAACAGGCACTCGGTCCTAATCAAGAAGAAATTATACACCGAGCCATATTAATTGTTGCATACATATTGTGAAGTGTACAGTTCTACACTAGCTATATATTTCTCCAAATGATTTGAAAATGTCAAAATTTTATTTGTACTTCAACAACCTATCCATCATTAATAATCATAATGGTAAATTCGAATCTAATTATTCAATTATGGACCAGCTTTCTCAGTGATTGCTCATATTCTTCAACTACCATTCAATCTGTAATTAACATCTTGGTAAATTCAAATCTGATGAACGAATCCGTCAGTCCAATATATGTCAGTCCAATATATGTCGCAGTCAATTACTTCACATGTGGGCTGACGTGACAATCATAATTGTCAGAAATACTCTGTCATTAACCTGGAATAGTCTATCAGTGGTATGATTCGTATGTCTTTGCTACTGAATAAACTTTATGTCTAAAATTTTGAAAGTAGCAACAACCCCCAGTCAAATTAATTTTAAAATATTCAACGATTTACCTATATAGTTAGCGTGAAAATTATATAAATCGATCCAAACGCATGCCTATCATTGGAGGAGCTTGGAGGGATATAGGTGGGGCATAGCTAAATGTGGATGCATCCATTGGCTGATTATGGACACATTCTCATTTAATTGGTAGATGTTACTAGCTTGTGGGCATTATCATGGGGTAATGAAAATTCTTAACAATTTTAAAATTCAGAAAGAGTCCTTCTAATTGGTTTATTATTGAACAGCGTTCTCATTGACTAATGAAAAATTAAAAATAATTAAGGTATACATTTAAAAAGTAGTATCTTTTCATTGGTTCTTCATTTTTCATAACAATTTTTATGCATGTAAGGTAGATAAACAAAAGAGAACTTATTAAAATGGCGAAAATAAAAAAATGTCTTGAAAGACTACCTCATGGAGACTTATAATTGTGTGCCCGAAGTGTTAATCGAC
This sequence comes from Chaetoderma sp. LZ-2023a, assembly GCA_034401795.1. Classification (NCBI taxonomy): domain Eukaryota; kingdom Metazoa; phylum Mollusca; class Caudofoveata; order Chaetodermatida; family Chaetodermatidae; genus Chaetoderma; species Chaetoderma sp. LZ-2023a. The sequence goes on along the minus strand of CM067367.1, from coordinate 15,989,394 downwards.
CTTTTCATTTTTAGCTCTGCCCCGCCCATCACTAGCTAAGCTCCACCCACATCTCGCTGTGTTGGGATTGATCGATCACCGAATACCCTAGCTATCAATTTCCTGAAAACTATACTGGGAAGCTGTTGAATATTTTGTAACTGATTTGACTGGGTGCTGTTGCTGCCTATGGCCGCAACAGCGCCCAGTCAAATTAGTTTCAAAATATTCCACAGAATATTTATTAAATAGTAAAAGTAAACAATTTGTATAACAACGCATAGACCGTCTTCAAATATGCGTTCGCGACGTACTTATCGACGTCATTCATCACGCAGTTCATTATGACGTCATATGATGGGTGGGTACTCTGGAAAGGTGTATTAGAATGGAAACAATTTAATAAGGATTTAGATAAACTATTCTCACTCTTTGAAACATTTGGATATAATGATGGGGTTTGCTTGGAAAGTATTGGTTGTTTTCAATCTATTAGGAAATTGTAACCGAGGGCATCTCAGTGTATCTATACTGTTGGCCTTTTAAATCACGGATATCCTCCAGGAACTCATATTTGATCGTATATCCAGTTTTTCCGTGTGATACTTTGAATATATGTCTATGGCTGCATACTTGCTTGTGTAAAAATGCAGTTAATAAATTGCTTTGAAGCAAATGTGCATATGCCTTTAAACCGTTACAGCTGAAGATAAACAATAGACCACCCCTTGCCATTAAAGGTACATATTCATACCAAAATGCTTGAAAATAAAATTGTTAAAATTGTTTACTTTTAGAGGCTTAAATCATGTACGTCAACGCAGTGGAACTAAATAAATCTTAGCATATAATGATTTCTTTATGCATGAATTAATATAATTCTTTAAGATCTGAAATTGAATTAGAGACACGAGTCGCTATTCAACTTCACAGTTAAAAAACATTGTATTAATTTATACTGAATGAAATCATCATATGTTAAGATTTATTTCCTTTTACTAAGCTAAGGTACACAATCTAAGCCTCTAAAAGTATACAATTTTAACAAATTTTTTCAAGCATTTTTGTGTAACGTGCACCTTTAATTGCAGGGTTTTTGTCTGGAGTTATCCTGTTGGTATTTCATTCGATGATAGTAAACATTTGCTAAACTTCAATAGCAAGAATGTGTTTTGTTATTTTCAACTTTGTAAACTTTCTTAATATTTGAAAATGTTTGGCAAGAAACTGAAATAAAAAGAAGACACACCGCCCCGCTGGTCGGCTTGACCATCAAAGCACTAATTTGAAGCAAGATAGGCTTGGAAAAAAGGTGAACTAATAACAATACCTGATTACTCGTATATTTTGCTGAAAGTAAATTCGAGTTTCATAGCAGGCATTATAAATCCAATTAGTATAGTGGGCATAGTTTAAGAAATGATACGTTACAGATTATCTATAGCAATACGATAGAGTAATCCAGTTTATCAATCAATCATATGGCATCATAATTAACTATGTCACAATGTACGCTGATGTCTTAATCAATTACGTCATGAACGTGATTAAGTTCGTCATAAACTCTTAATAGTCCGTCGAATTGTGCGAATTGTATGCCTTGACTCTTTAATAAACATTCTGTTGAATATTTTGAGACTAATTTGACTGGGTGCTTTTGCTGCCATAGGTAGCTATCTGCCAAATTACTTTCGATATATCCAACAGCTTACCTGTTATAGTTTTCTGGAAATTAAGGATCAAGGAGCGCAGGGATCGACCGATCCTAATAGGGTAAAGTACGGTTGGAGCTTAGCTAGATATGGGTGGGGCATAGCTAAAACTGGAATCATGCATTATTTGCAAACCATATCATGTAGGTGTGTTAGAGATTAGCTGACCATGAGATTACAGCATCTGTTCTACTGGAGGTTGATCCCTCGATCGCTCGTTGAGTGTATCCTTGTTACATCCTTTCTTATGCTAAAATTTGAGCCAAATCGGATCAGTAGACTTCCAGATACACATAGATCCGGAATCTGAGATGATCTTGATTCAGATTATTAACCTGTTTTGTGCGCACACACACACACATGCGCGCGCGCGCGCGCGCACACACTCACGCCCACACCCACGGCCACACACGCAAACACGTACACAAGCACCCACATAATGTGTAAAGCTGTATTGTGTGATTGAACTCTGTCAAAATTATTTACTTTTATTTATTTAGTTATGTTGCCTAGTATGTTAATTGCAGGTTGGACGTGGCATGATCTTCCGTCTCCGCGCATCAGTTGCTGTTAGTCTCGCATATGTTCTGGTACGTACACTCTGGAAATATCGCAATCATTTCTGGATAATAATGCTTGCATATTTCCATGCATACATTTGACTTAAAGAGCGACTCGATATTTTTGATAATAAATGTAATCTGAAAGTAATTAATGGCATTGACTTCACTGTTTCAAGCTTATTGGATATGGTTCTTAAAACATTTTCAAGCTTTCAAATTTACTCCCCATTTCAAATCAGCTCACTTGTTTATAGGGCCCAGCATCTTTCAAATATACCCGGAGTCTCATTTCTTGCATTGGAGGATTGTCAGAATTTTTCATATAAGCACAGCTTTCATCCCAGGTCACACTTCTTGACATGATCATAGGTGTGGTATTCAACCCAAGAATTCCATTGGCTATTGTGCATGCGAATCTGCTTAAATTTACCAATTAAACAAGGCCTGCTGCCTTCAATGGAAGTGAGGCGTCGCAGCGGTATCCATTTCTTAAATTAACGACAAAATCATATAGACGTCGCATGCGTAGCTATTAGAAAATCTGTCAAAATTTGAACAGTTTATAAAATAAATAAGATCTGAAACTCGGGCCAATTTAGTACCAAGTAGTATATCCGGAGTCAAAATGATACCACCTCAAAAATGATGCCGCCGTAGACCGACAATCGCCGCCGCGTAGACCGACAATCGCCGATTATTAATCTACGCATCGGGCCGCCGCCATCGACCGACAATCGCCGGTTATTAATCTACGTCTGAGTCAAAATGATACCACCTCAAAATAGATATGGGGTAGATATGGGGCAAAAGTTGTCTACGTCACGGCCCGTCCTGGTAGATGTCTTTTCGAACAAATCTACATCGCGGCCCTCTCTATGCAAGGCATGACCCTACTGGGCGCCGATCGGCGATCCGTGGCCCCCACAGCTATCTCAAGCCCTGGGGCAGCCTATCGGCGATCCGTGGCCCCCACAGCTATCTACGTCACGCCACGTCCCGGTAGAAATGTTTTCGAGCAAAAGGTTTTCTACGTCGCCGGGCGTTCGGGTAGACGCAGAATTTGATCTCATTCCCGTGGCTGCGAATGGGGCGAATTTCCATTTAGAGATAAGCAACCACAGTGATATACCAGCTGATCGCCTAGGTCTGAACGTCCATTTAGAGACACGCATACTCAGTGGTATACGAGCTGATCAAGCCCCATAAAAGGTCTGAACGGCCATTTAGAGACAAGCATACTCAGTGGTATAGCTTGTGATCACGCACGCATTACAGGGTCTGAACGTCCATTTAGAGACAAGTGTACTCAGTGGTATAGCTTGTGAGCAAGCACGTATTACAGGGTCTGAACGTCCATTTAGAGACAAGCATACTCAGTGGTATATATACACCATGATTACTGTTGCACAGCTTCACGCTATGGCAAGGCAATTCGGCCTTAGAGGCTACTCTAAGGCCAAGAAAGCCGACCTGCTGTCCATTTAGAGACAAGCATACTCAGTGGTATAGCTTGTTATCAAGCACGCATTACAGGGTCTGAATGTCCATTTAGAGACACGCATACTCAGTGGTATATATACACCATGATTACTGTTGCACAGCTTCGCGCTATGGCAAGGCAATTCGGCCTACCTGCTCCAGATGATCGGACAGGCCCGTGCCGAGGAATTCATTGCTCGACTGAGATGATCAGTGAAGACGGGACGGTTTCCAGCGACCACCAGAGATGATCCTGAGAACTTCCACAAGACGGCACAGCGGCGGTGTGAGCTTCATCAGTTGGATGAGGAGGTGATGGCTAGATTACGAGCCAAAGCTGTAGTGACGCGGATGGCAGACCATCCAATGGCGTGCCTAGCTGCCCTACGCAGGATCACTAAGCGAGTGATGGGGAGGTCTGCAGCCTTAGCCCGGAACATGAGGCGAGAGGGTGAGCAGATTCTTAATGAGCGTCTGGGTGAGATGGAACGTGAGGAGAGAGGAAGACGGACAGTACGCTGGACGTTCTTCCAAGGCCTCAATGGAGACATTACAGGACAGATCATGGATAAGATCCAGCAGACTGTCCAGAATGCCTTCTACCTCCGGTATACCCACACCTATCGCATCAGACACATCGAGGACGGTAGGGTGATGCTCTTCCACAAGAACGCTCCAGGGAGTCCGTGGCTGAACACGATAGGAGCAGCTCAGGACTGGGTGGCAGCAAGAAAGCAAGCCCGACTCGACCCCGACAACATCGATCGACCCAACACCAAGTGGGCTTTCGTCTGATCAATCAACGTTGAGGTCAAGGCTGTCATCGACCGCCAACCTTTGCTTGGGACAGGACCGCTCCCAGACTGGCTATGACAGAAGAAGTGTATGGTGGCACTTGACACCTACACTGATAACATGTGTCTCTGGAGATGCCTAGCAGTATATGAGGGGGAGAGACCTGATAGAAGTACTGCTCCTGCACGAGAGTTCGCTAGACAGTTCTACAGCGCTCGCGCACTTATGCCTGATGATCCAAAAACCGCTATGGATCAGTTGGATATGGTAGAGTTCTTCGCGAAGATCGGGATTCGCGTGTATGAACCAACCAAAGAGGGCACCTGGCACCTGATCAGGCAAGGGGCCCCCTACCGTGACACTATGACTATCGGAGTGTACGACCACCATGCCTTCTATATCAAGATCATCTCCAAGCTGGCCCACACACTAGTCTGCAGTCACTGTCAGCGGAGGTTCACAAAGGCCCCGAATCTTCAGCGTCATGCTGACCGTTGTACAGGCGGCAAAACAACTATAGAGTGCCCTGGGGAGAAGGTTGATGCACCACAGTCTGCATATGAGAAAGCCTTCTATCCACCCCAACCATCCAGTTCAGCGGCTACTCGTTGGGTCAGGTATGAGTCGAGATACAGAGGTATACACATACACCATGTAGCGTGTGGTCACAGTAGCGAGCGGTGGATCGAGGGGGCTCCCGTAGATGGTTATGATCCGACTACCAACACCGTTTACCAGTTCCATGGCTGTTTCTGGCATGGATGCCATCAGCACCAGCAAGGTGAGGATGCCGAACAAAGATACCACAAGACAGCCCTGAGAGAGGAGAAGCTGAGAGCATCTGGATGCACGCTTGTGGTACAGTGGGAGTGTTGTGTAAAACGTTGTCCAAGCATCCCTAAACGAGTTCGGACCATCTCATACCCGCACTTCATCGTCTATAGATGGTGCCAAGACTCATCCCATGGAGAATCGCACGATTGAGAGTACCCACATACCGATCTCTGTGTCAGTCGGCTGCTCCTTGGAAGGCTCCACCAGTGAGCCAACTCACCTCTGCAATCCTGACCCAGAAGCTCTGATCAAGGCTTTCATGGATGAGATTACCAGGCGAGCACACAGAATCCGTACAGATGTCAGGGCACAGTTCATACCTTTAGACCTTGACAAACTCCCAAAACGACAGCAGCGACTGATTACCGAGTGGTGTGACCAAGTTCCGGTGCTAGGCTTCAGCTCTGGCCGCTATGACCTAAACCTGATCAAGAAGCACTTTGTGGATGAGCTGACCAACAGTACTGGCACCGTGAAAGTCGCCAAGAAAGCGAACCAGACAATGTTCCTCATCACCCCCGAGCTTAGGTTTCTCGATGTCTTGAACTACCTTGGCCCAGGAGTCTTCTACGAGGCATGGATCAAAGCCTATGGGTGTACACAGCAGAAGAGCTGGTTCCCATATGAATGGTTCGACACACCCGAAAGGCTTAATTATCCCGGACCCCCCGACTACCCAGCGTGGTGGTCTAAGCTCAAGGATGACTACCTCCTGAAGCTATCAGGGTGGAAACAGTGCAAACAGACATTCAGCGAGCACAGAATGCGGACATTCGCCGACTGGCTGCGAAACTACAACAACCTGGATGTCAGTCCATTCATCGAAGCCCTAGAGCGGATGCGGGAGTTCTACACAGAACGAGAAATAGACATCCTCAATGATGCAGTGTCTCTCCCAGGGGTGTCACTGCAGTACCTCCTATGTGGAACCGCTCAGCACATGCCGGATGTTAGCCTCTACTCTCTGGGCAAGGAGGCCTACGAGATGCTGAAGGACGCGGTTGTTGGAGGGCCCAGCATCGTGTTCACCAGATACCATGAGGCAGGCGTGACATGCATCCGCCAGAGTGAGCATGTCTGACAACGTCTACTCGGCTACGACGCAAATGCTCTGTACTTGTCTACGATGTCTAAAGAGATGCCATGTGGTAAGGAGACAGTATGGCAGTGGTCCGGTGCTAGCGACGTAGCACGATTTAAGAAGGATCTGCTGGCTGACCACTGGTTCGGTTTCGCTGACGTAGACATAGAGGTTCCTAAGGCACTGTGGGCGAAGTTCGGGGAAATGCCACCTCTCTTCTACAACAGAGAGATTCCAGCTGAGGCAGTATCTGTTGAGATGCTCACATACCTAGAGAAAACAGGTAGGAAACGTCGCACAACCAGTAAACTAGTCGGCGCACTCTCAGCCAAGAGGAGGCTCATGTATGCACCGTCACTCAAGTGGTAACTCGCCCATGGGCTAGAGATTACAGCTGTCTACTGGGCAATAGACTACAAGCTGCAGCGACCCTGTGAATGGTTTGTGAACAATGTTACCGATGCTCGTCGTACAGGAGATGTTGATAAGAGCAAAATTTTCTTGGCAGATCTGTTCAAGCTACTAGGCAACAGTGCTTACGGCAAGCTCATCGAGGCTCTAGAGCGTCACAGCAACACGACCTTCACCAAGGATGAACGTGCGGTGGATAGAGCCCTCCGCAGTGCATGGTTCGAGGATCTTGAGGACATCGGCGAGTCCTACGAGCTCCAGAGTCGCAAGGCCAAAATCACCATTCGTCGCCCCTTCCAGGTGGGGATAGCCATATACGAACTCGCGAAGCTTCGGATGCTGGAGTTCTACTACGACTTGCTGGATCACTATGTGCCTCGTGACAGCTTCGAGTACCTCCAGATGGACACAGACGCTGCGTACATCACAATAGCTGCCTCCAGCCTCAACGAAGCCATTCGCCCTGAAATGCGAGCAGAGTATGAGGCTCATAAGCGGGAGTGGCTAGCTTGGGACAAGTGGTCTGGATGGACTCCGGGACTGTTCAAGCTCGAGTTCGAAGGCAACCGTGGTATTGCTCTCTGTTCCAAGTACTACTACGTGGAGAGCCTCGCTGGGAAGGTGAAATGCTCAGCCAAACGTATGTCTAAGCGTCAGAACGATGTCTCTTGGCAGAGGTTCTTCAGTGTCCTAAATGGTAGCGTGGACAGAGCTGCAAACCGAGGCCTACGCATGCGCAACCAGGGAGTGGTGACGTATGAACAGGAAAAACTCGGTCTCTCAGCCTACTACGATAAATGGCACGTGTAGCCAGATGGTGTCCATACCGAGCCAATAGAATACCATATCCCTCAGGCTTAGACACCTGGCGATGGTGGCAGCTGTGTGTCTGGAGGGACCACCTGAAGCTCCTCCCGAACAAACGGACGTTTGGGACAGCTCTCTGAGCATGCCAGATAGTACAGCGTAGGCTGCCCCTCCATCTCGACAGAACTGTCAAGTTTGTGGACATCTAGCGACCAGTTAGGATCTGTTGCACGTCGTCGCCGACCTTCCAACTCACCAGGTTCATACAGGTACCGAACCAGAGCATAAGATGGAAGGCACACCTGTTCCTTGTCTGCTCCTCCGGACGGTTGGGCAACAGAGGATCGTTGGATAGCCTCTACTGGCTTCTTACCAGTTAACCAAGTTACCTCAGTATTGGATCGCTCTACCACCATGGGCAAACCTTTCACCCACACCCTGAACTGCTCTCCAGCCTGTGCCATCTCCTGAGCATATTGGTGTGCAAACAGTCTTTCTGCTAGTGTCCGATTCCACCACTCGACGATTGCCTGGGCACGGTGGTGACCAACTTCACCTCGTCTAATCACCACACCATGTTTCCTCATGAGGGCCGCAGTATCGCCTCTGAACTCCTTACCCTCACCCACCTGCAACAATTCTGGCCACTGGAGGGGATTTTCCGGATCCTCGTAGACACCCTGGAATGCCTGGGCCACCTGGCCAGCTGACTTGTCTGTGAGCGGTGCTGCAGCCTTGTACCTGCTGGCGACATCGACGATGGTGAGGGCATACTTGTAGGTCTTACGACCAACCGAGTCGTGTGGAAGGAATAGAACATCTGCCTGGTGAACTCTATTCTGGACAGTTTCATCGAAATTGGCATGCCTGATGTGCCGTGGACGAGGTCTGTATATCTGCCACATCGCCTGGCGGCTGAGCCACTGGCTAACTGTCTCCAATGTGACGTTATGGCTCTTGCGACGTACAGCCTCGAGTAGTTGGTGAGGCTCACGGTAATATCCACCAGGCTGATGGTAGAGTTCCTCAAGAAAGATGGTTGATAAGCCCCCGGATTCCATCACTGACGTCCACTTCCGTCCTGTCACGCACGGTCTGGGTGAGGGTATCACTGACGTCCACTCCCGTCCTGTCACGCACAGCCTGGGCGAATTCTACACAGACGAACAGATGGCCGTTATGCATTCGACTATCCCTGAAGACCTCCTCAAACACCTCCGTACACCGGCGTCTAGTCTCTGCTGGATCCTCGCTGAATGGAAGCTTATCGACTAACCCTCGGAAGTTAAGTGTCTAGACCAGGTCGTACAGAGATGCCATCCTTATATAGTACGGCTTAAATGTTCGGCGGCCCAGATGGCCACAAGTGCTATGGCAACATACGGTAGCCAAGGGCCTGCGACTCCGAAGAACGTACCTACTCCTGAGGCGATGGCTGGTATGTCTTCAGAAAACTTCTCCACACCATGGAGAGCATTGTTGGCGATCTTGCGGACCGTCTCGCCAGCCTTCGCTGTGAACAGAGTGATCAGAGCACCAACTGCTGCCAGCGGACCGATAGAACATTTTACGTAAGTGCGATAGATTCCTTTCACTCTGTGTATTAGCTTGCAGGATTCAGGCTCTGCATCATCATACTCACCCGCGGTCTCCGCTACATCCTAGTCGTCTGCATCATAATCCTCCTCATCTATATCCTCGACTGGATCTTCATACGCCTCTGGTTCATACATATCCGTCACCAGCTATATAGTAGCTTTAAACTGTAGTCTATAGCATGGCCGCCGCAATCTTGAATGCGGGCATGTTTGCCTTAGCAAACTGGGGACTCAGCTTCGCTGACAAGAAGGCGGCAGAGGTCGAGCGTGAGCATCATAACCAGGCGATGGAGAAGCTGTCTAAGGAGAAGTTTGAGTACAGCAAAGCACTCGAGCATATGCGCCAGAGGGAGGCACGCCGATGACAACTCCGAGCTCAGGCCAACCAGAGTCTCAAAGAGGCAGATGAGAGTCTCGATGAGTACTACGAGGCTGTAAAGATATCTCAGCCAACGCTCGACTATGAAGCATCGACAGATCAGAAGACAGCAGAGCTTATAGTAGTGGTGGCAGCTGCAGCTGTGACGGCAGGAGTCGTGCTCTACGCACGCTCAAGCTGAATACCTGATGTGTTCGACACGCATACCTTAGCATAGCCAAAGTAAAGTACCATCACACCTAATGAGCGAGTCCCAGCTATGAGGTTTCCGATGTTGAAGCTGAGCTGGTTGCCCTGATTAGGTGGGATGTTCCTGCCCGCGATGTGCTGATGGCCCTCGAGTGCCGACTCGAGGTCATTGCTTCCACTGGTTAGTCGCAGAAGTGCATATGACTTAGTTTTCTGTCTGTAGAGTTGGCAGTCAGCCAGCTCACGTACCTCACCAAGAACATTGGTCCCAGCAACCACAAGCTTGAAGGCACCTAGCTTATCCACCTCCAGGATGACTCCTCCATTCTGAACCAGGACCGTAACAGCGACACAGTCCGATGCACCACGATGCAATGTCAGCTCTACCTGTTGGTTAGCTGTGGCTTGGACCTGCTGGTGTTCTCGCTCCACATGCACGATCCGCTGTTTGGAACCTGTTTGCTTCACTTCCTGGTCATTCTCGTCATGCCAGGCATGAAGTCTTGGAGCATTCATCATCGCATCTGCGAGCTGCTCAGTGTACACCCGGAGGAACAGCCTATCCTGCATGGCAGCCGGATTCACGTGTGTGTTCTCGAGGAGGGTGAAGAGTGGAACTGCCACAGGCTTCTCAACACCTGCCTCTAGTTCGAATTCCGTGAATCCCTCATTGCACCCCACAGCGTGGTACCCCTTTCCCTATGCATAGAAGGTTGGTTCACGAGCCAGCGGACCTATGACTCGGTACTCATCGTTCACATAGGTGTTGTCCACGGTGCTGTTGCTCTGCACGATCTCCCACCTGTTCAGAACCTGCGGGAGCTCTACGTCTGTTCTATTGTGCTCTGAAGCTTGAACTCGAGTGTCATGCTCTTGATCTCGTGGGTCTGTGCCGAGATTGCAAAGTCAATGTACTTCCCAGCAGCGGACAACGGGTTCTCATCGTGTATACTGGGTCAAATGACCGTCAGGCAGTCCTTCTGAGGATCAGTGCGGTGCGATGTCGCAGGTTCAAGGGCCGCATCCGGATGTTGCACATACTCCAGCATGTTTAAGGTCTGGGTATATAGAGGGATTAAGCAGCTGCCATGTTTGGTCAAGTTCTCCAGCAGATTATCTATAGGCAGCAGGACAAGTCGGCACGACAGTCGGCACGACAGCCACGGCGTGCACTGTCCCTCTGTGACAGGGTCCAAGGCCTGCTTCGTGACATCAACATTATCCACGAGCGAGTCACGGTTACACCGCCGACGGATACGGAGATACTGTGGCCGCCATAGAGGAAGGGGCGCCAGCTCGTAGTACAAAAGAACTCCTGAGTCGGATACTCTACCGGAAGTTTGACAGCACCAGGGTAGGGCACTAAACCTACCTGTGGGCCAAACCAACAGTCCTGTTATTCTAGCTTTCCAAAAGGCGAGGGTCGACCCCAAAGATCTACTAATGGTCGGGAAGTGGGCCGCCGTATTTGGCCTCCATAGCCAGGAAGAGCGAGAGATGCTGGATAGCCTCCAGTCTGGAGCAAATAACTACTTCAGGGAGGAGGTCAGTGCTGCTGTATCGGGGAGCCATGACACTGGTCATGCAAAAGGTACTCAAGAGGGGTTCACTGTTGGCCGCAAGGAGGCTGTTGAGCATATCTTCAATGAAAGAGGGCATAGGAGATTGGACAGGAATCTTTCAGCATTTCTGAAATTTCCAGATAACTACCAGGACTACCTCATCAAAACCGCTCGCAAGTCAGATGCTCATCGCACATGGAAAAAGTGGGTCGTCTGTGAGAAGTTCCAGAAGAAGCGAGTCCTACCATCTGACACTCAGTGGATAGAGTTTCAGCAACAGGCTTCTGACGAAACTGACGAAGTTCCTCAAGCTTCTGAAGAAGTTCATCAAGCTTCTGACGAAGTTCCTTAAGCTTCTGACGAAGTTCCTCCAGGCTTCTGACGAAGTTCCTCAAGCTTCTGACGAAGTTCCTCGAGCTTCTGACGAAGTTCCTCAGGCTTCTGACGAAGATCCTTAAGCTTCTGACGAAGTTCCTCCAGGCTTCTGACGAAGTTCCTCAAGCTTCTGACGAAGTTCCTCAAGCTTCTGAAGAAGTTCCTCCAGGCTTCTGACGAAGTTCCTCAAGCTTCTGACGAAGTTCCTCAGCCTTCTGATGAACGAAAAAAGTTGCGGCCGATGGTCTGTCAGGGATGACGCGTAGAGCAGGCTAGTTTCCTGGCTGGATTCAGCTTGTAGGTGAAGGGCTGCGCCTTTTCCAGAGAGGGCTTGAAGTGTTACAGCTCATCTGTCTCCTTGTTGCTGAAGATGAAGTGGTACAGCTCAGCTGCCCTCTGTACACCTGCAATAAAGTCCCCTTTGGGGTCCTTGAGGATTAGGCTGTCGTATATGGTCTCAAGCAGGGCACGTCCACCCTTGGAGCTGAAGAATAGCAACCGGATATTGTGGCGGATGTCCGGGGAGATCTCGCGGGTATACTTTTGAAAGAGGATGAAGACAGTTATCTGTGTGTGCCGGATGCGCCTGGTGATGTTGCTGAGGTAGGTGACTGTCTTCTGTTCCATTGCCGGGTCATCGATAACTAGAACAAGGGGTTCTGTCAGTCGGGCTGCCAGCAGCTTCTCCATCAATGCTTGCAGGTTCTGGGTCTTGGTGATTGGACCATTGTAGCATTGATCATTACTGTCAACCGCCTGAGTGGCGGAGTCAGACACCAGAAGGATGTATTGAGAGTGTAGATGTTCGGCCAGGAGAGCCCGCAGCAAGATGTTTTTCCTGTGGCCTGATCAGCACCATCTGGCCAGCATCGGCTGGCCTACTGTCGAATGGTACAGACATGCGCACGGAGGATGGTTAACACTTGGTCGGCGGTAGCCTCGTCTATATCTGGGAGACTAGACGGCAGTACTTCCTGCACCAACTTTTGCGCCTGCTGTGTGGGTAGCATTGTACCTCCGGCGGAGACGAAGGATGCGATGGAGGCGTCAAGCATGAAATCCCAGTAGCAGCTGAGAAGATAGTGTAGAGGACTTGTGTCAGCACCCACAGTGTCTAGTACATCCAGTATGTGTACGATACATGCACGGGAAGTCATGATTATTATGTGAGCTTAAAAGGCAAACCAAAGAACCCTGACTTCTTCACCTCTGGTGGCTGGAGGCTGGTGGTAGCACCTTTTTTGCCATCGACAGTGATATTGCTCAGGCCGATGGTGCCTACCCTGAGATTCTTTCCGTCTTGTTGGAAAGAGCTCCGTGGTTTCAGGAGATCCTTAACCTGAACTTGTGCATAGGACTCGGCCATAACCTTGATGGCACCAGCCTCGTCGACTCCAAGCATACCTCGCATCGTTGCACTGTCTCTGATGCCCATCCCCTTGTATACAGTCTTGGCCTTGTTAATGGCCGATTGTCCTACTGTATCAGTGTTCCCGATGAGATCTCGGGCTATGATGGTACCACGGATCTCCCGCGGGTCTCCCTTTTCATCGAAGTCTAGGAAGGAGATAGGGGCAACAGTGTCCTCTAAACCAAGACGTGCCTCGCCCAAGTGAGCAAGATCGCCTAGCTCTTTGCTTTCTAGGTCTGTGAGTGACAGAGTTATAGTCATATACAGATAGCTTAAACCTACTAGTCATACCCCCAGTGAAATAGTTGGACAAAGGAGGACCACGCAGTAGGCCAACGGAATAGGTAGCAGTGTTCAGGGTACTTGCTCTCTCTGCAGGGGCACGCCTTGTGGGCGGTCCACCATTCCTGGGTATTGGCAATCCTCAGGCCGCGTATTCGACTATGGGCTAGACACCACCCTCCGGCACACCATGCCTCATATGCTGCAGGGTCTCCTCATCCATCTCTCATTATTCAGAGTGGTTAAACGTAGGCGACGATGATCTCAGCCATTGCACTCGTTGCTAGCCCTAGAACCGCGGCCTCCATTAGTGTAACACGTTCACCCATGATCTTGGCAGCGGCAGTGTAGGCGGCACCACTGAGGGCAATCTTTGGGATGGGGTGAGTTATTCCGAGACAGTGGCTGGCCACCCCACTCACCACGGTAGCGAGGACAGCCGCAGTGGCGGCTGGAAGAACCTCATTTCCCCCTGTCATCTTCACCATGGCCACATTCGCCGCCACGTCACTGGCGACATGGACTGCCAGAGGTTTTGCTTTGGTCAGTAACTTCTGTGTCTTGGTTCGCAGCAGGTTCTCCACCTTCTGAAGACTCGCCTGGCTCTCTGGCTGTTGCTTCACGATCTGTACCGTTGACGTCATTGTTTAAGCCCTGAGTATACAACGTAGTTAAACGTCTGTGTTCCCTGTCGAGTGAGCTAATAAGATCTTCCCAGTCTGCATCTGCTAGGTGTCCGGGTTGCTACTCAGGAATATTCATCTCTATATTGAGACATCTTAAACATGTCCGGGCTCACGCTATGCGAGAAGTACTATGAGGTCTTCCGGAGGGAGCTGAAGGCCTATAAGAAAAAGACGCCAGATGAGCTCGCTCAGCTCTCCGGTGCTGAGCTGACAGAGGAGCTGACAGCTGTGAAGCTCTATCTAGGATTTGGTAAGGGGCAGATCTGCTTCCTTGAATACCTTATTATGGGCGGGAGTATCGTTGAGCAGCTCCTGGGGGCTAAGGTTTCTGCAAGGATCGGGAGTATCTGTCAGATGTATTCCAGCTGTTGCAGACCTCCATGGCCTCCCCTGACTCAGAGCTGAACAAGGCCCTGCGATATTACAAGCTGGAAAAAGGATACGCTGCGGAACCCTCCAGCCCTTGAATGTGCATGTTGGCAGCGTGTATAGGGGCTGTAGGGCAGGCCAAGCTGGCTCAGTGTCTCACCGTGGTCCCCACCGCTACCGACGAGAGTCAGGATAGTCTTTTCTAGCGGCGGAGTAGGCTGATCCCGAGCACCACGATAGCTAGGCCTGACACCACTCGTAGAGTTGCCACGGGAAGCGGTGTCGTGTCGACTGGCTGCAGTGGCGGGCTTGGCGCTGCCATGGGAAGCGGCGTGTCGACTGGCTGCAGTGTCAGGGTCGGAACGACAGTATGGCCCATACTATGTGTAGGTGTGTTGATATCCATGTTGAAACCGAAGTCGACACCGGGGGAACTCCCCTCGACTATCATGTTGTTATAGTCCCTGACTTGGAGGTCCTCGATGTTCACGATCATGTTGCTGGGAATCAACCGTAGGTGTGGTGAAATAGCAAAGTCAAGTTTGCGATGGGCCGTCTGCAACCCCTGCTGGAACTTGGCAATAAGACTGCTGGGATCTGGCACGATGATCATATCCTCAACGAGACAGATGAACATGGCCTGGACCACTGCTCCGCTGACACCATCTATGGAATGACGCAGCTTGGTCTGTGCTGTAAGGAGGCAGTAGCACAGTGCTTCCAGGGACTGGTTGATCCGAATGATCCTTGCTGGTGTGACGCCTGAAGTGGTTTGTGGGACAAAGTACTTCCACACATCTGGATAGTCCTGCCTGATTCCGGTGATGTGCATATTTTGCAATATCGCTCCAGGGTCGGAGTCTGGATCGAACGAGAATGTTGCTGTCTTCCGACGGCCTACTCGTCAGGCTGTTCGATAGGGGAATCCTGAGTAGTCACGGCTCGGGGCACCATACATTACCCCTAGACCGCTGTTGTCGCCGCCATGCCAGCAATAGTCTGAGTGAGCTCTGAACTCTCTCTCTGTAGTCTGCTGGCCGCTGAGACGCTATGACTGTTGAACTGTGGGTCGAAGTCGTTTGTATCAGGGAGGCTTGCACCCAGCTCATGGAGGATTCGTCGCACAGTGAGGCACACGTGGAATATGAGACAGCTGGCGATGAGCACAGCTTCAGGAGTACCAGAATAGGAGTGAAGCAGGATGGGGCTTACTCCACAGCCTGCCATGGCACACCACACGGCAAAGTTCAGCTGCTGATTCCAGTATGAGAGGCTTGGAGCATCTATCGAAGTATGAGCTTGCTTCGCATCCTTGATGGTGATGGGGCGGTTCGTCAGCGGTCGTGGGTTGACGGAGAAGCTGGTTCGGGCCCGTCCATCCACTGTGATAGAGAACGGTGTTAGCTCTGGTATATCATCCAGTAGGCCTCTCAGGCCAGTCAAGGGTGTACCCAGGAGGGGCGGTTGGGTCCGGCTGACTGTCATGAGGTTCAGTGGGAGGGCCATCTATACTGGTGTTCTTAAAGCTACCGTTCAGGCAGCACATTATTTGTAGTCGTCTCGACTCCAGAGACTGGCGAGGTGACCTCGCCGTAACATCTCGTGTATTAGCTCCTCCATATCAACCCGCCCGCTGGAGCCTTTGAGGTATTGCTGTCGCACTTTAGGTTTCTCAGTGCAGTACATGGCTTGGACCTTCAATATATGACTCGTGCTAGGGTCACCTACTTAGCATGCTTCTCCAACCTCCTTGTGATCTGCCGCTGCCCCACCCCCAAGCCCGTGGCCAAGACAGTGGTGGCTAATGTCACGCCACCCAGCGGGATGGCGACGAGGGCACCCACCCCTGTAGCGAGAGTGGCCGCAGCTGCCACACCAGCACTGGCTCCAATCACACCCGCAGCAGTGGTTGTACGCGCGAGGACGTTTTAGGCTGTCGTATATCGACTGCGTGTTCTGCCATACTTTTCTGCCTCATGGACGAGATTCTGCCTGATGGTATCTATCTGCTGGAGTCGCCAGCCGTGGAGGGTACCGCCCTCGTCAGCAGTCAGGGAGGGGTATAGTTCTGGCTGCTTCCGCCACTCTGATTTTCCCATAGTATACCTAGAGATTAAACCTGCATCACCTGCATCACCTGCTTATGAGTCATAAAAGGGTACATTGTGGAGAGCCTGGCTAACCGTGCCAGCTTTTTGGTCTTGAGACAGCTGTCTCTTAGAACGTGGTCATCCAGCACTATGTTGGGTGCCAGTAGCGTTCTGAGACGTGACATCTGGAACTTCACCTTATCACCAAGATAGTAGGTCCGCCGCTGGATGGCTTTCCTGATCTTATACTCCCGCGCCATCTCCTCTTCCCACTGTATGACCTCTGGCTTATCCTCGTCTGAGAAGACACCTGGCTCATCGTCGTATGTGAAGACATCTGGCCGATCGTCGTCTGTCAAGACTCCTGCATCCCACTTACTCTCCTCCAGGAGGGCCTGCCAGTATCGGAAATTTTCCCTGTGCCTCCTTGCCCTACGCGCGTTCTGTTGATACCAGTTCTCCCGATGTAGGCACTATCCTTCTTGTTGACAGATCTGTTGCTGTGCGGGCATATGTTCATTTAAGCCCTTTATCTGTGCAGGGGTTATGAAGGGGCAATCCTCTATCGGGTTCATCATCTCGGCCAAGGCCAGATATTGCTGGTACGATATCATGTTGTCGTCAGGTCAATGAGTAATAAGAGTGTAAACACTAAATGGGCGTCCGATATCCTATCCGTGCCGGCGTATATGTTAATGGAGGGGCTGCCAAACGGGTGACTTACAGGTGTGAACAGGCTAGGACTGATAGCTTTCCATAGGTTGCTGTTGGCACCTGGAAGATACTCTATCACGTCCCGGCCGACTTCTACCAGTGAGCTGCTGTGTGCACTGCCCGGAGGTTGATGTAGCACATCAGCGTGTATGTATGTTGTGCCCCGCTGGGGAACCTCGAAGAGGACCCATTCTACACGGTACTGTACGACCCGTCTCCCCTCTAGAGAGGGTGAGATTATGTTCTCACCTCCGGAGAGCAGCAGTCGGACAATCGGCATGGTTATATGTCTCGTTTAAATCCCTCCCATAAGCGTGCTATGGAACCCATATTTTCTCACTCGACTAGTCTTGCTGACCTCGCAGATGTGTACGCAGTTGATGCTGCCAAGGTAGAAGAGAGTGATGGCAAGTCATTTGCCCTACAGTACGAAGCAAGCTCAAAGGCATTCTCCCTCCGCCCCATTGGGGGTGATGGGGTGGAGATGCTCACAGACCTCAAGGATGTGTCGAAAGGGCGTCTGGGCCACAACATAGATGGCCACAAGATCGTATTTCTGTACGATTTCCCGAAGAAGAAGTACATCCTCGAGCAGTTGATTGAGGTCTCGGATACAGAGGTGGCAGACATCAACACCCTAAATGACGACCTCGGCTTTCATCTGGTCAAACCCTATTCGAGCAATGCCCCGCCGATGACACATGAGGGTCTGCTATTGACCATGGCAAAAAAACCTGCAGTTCATGCTTGAGAAGAATGAAGTGTGGTACCGCGCTGGACCCTGGGGGTAACTGGCAAACACGGTTGCCCCTATATAGACCTCCCGCAGTCATTGACATAGAGGTTGCTCCCCTCTCCACTGTTGTGAAAAGGGATGGGAAAGTTCGAAAGCTCTACAATCGGGGATCATCCTTCCTCACCTACATAGGTGAAGGTGTCTCCCTAACGAGGGTGGGTCACCGGATCGGGGTTACAGGTGGAAAGCTCCTGCTGCGGCGTCCATTTGATGGCCCAGAAGAAACTGTTAACCTCCAGGAGGGCATCCTATGGGTAGATGGGGTGTCACATGCCACCAATGCCAAGGGTGCTGTTAAACTGCTTCAGCGAGTGGGACTCACTAGCCCGCAAACGACTCATGCAAAGTGAAGCAGCTAGCCCCTGCCCCTGAGGGGAGGAAGATCACTATCAAACCGGATGGAACAGGGCTCGACCTGCACAGATATTTCTCGAGGCGTTCACTCTGTTAAGTTTAACTCTTCATGTATAATCAAGATGCCTTCTTGTATATAAGGCTCGACGTAGCTGGTAAAAAGTTATTTACCGGAACGCGCCACGATAAATAATTGGGGCAAATAGTTATCTACCGGAATGCGCCACGATAAATAATTGGGGCAAAAGTTATCTACTGTGACGCGCCGTGACGTAGATAATAAAAATATCTTTGAAACCGCTTGACCGATTGCGATTCGATTTTAACACAAGAAAGGATATCAAACTACACTAGGATTCCTCAACTCATGGCGTGATAACAACAATCAGAAACATCCACAAATTTTGGAAAGCTAAGAAAACTTATAAAAGAAAGGGTAGAGTTTGCATTACTTGACTGTTCTTGTTTTGTTTTGCCGCTTTAAACCCATATGGACCCTTTAACAGCCAAGCCGATCAAAACAGCCTCTGCAATGGTCCTGAAAAATGCCTATTTGTAGGCGAAGAGAAAAGTATTGTTTGAAAATGTTCCCACTAACATGACTGGCTCGTTACTGGCTCGATAACCGAGCCGGTCATTCCAGTAGTAAATCTTTTTAAAAACCCGTACTATCTTGCCCTGCAAATTGACACTAGCTAAGGACAATTTGAATTTACTGACATTCCACTCGTGATGATTCTTGAGGAATGCCTATTTGCATGACAATAGAGAGCTATTTTTGTAAATTTCCTTGACAAATTAAAAAACTGGTCTTCTCTTGGCCTGCACAAACATTATTTTCTTCCTTGAATATTAACCATTGAAGGGTTAATTGATATAAGCAGCACCTCGTGACTTATAGTCTGTGATATCACGAGGGCTCACATAACATACTGTTTATGATGTAATAATTATGCTGCTTTGATTATTGAAAATTGTACTCTCTTATTCAAACTTTCAAAAATATAATAATTCAAAATAATATTAAAACCGAGGCTACAAATGTACTAATAATATAAAGAATGGAGAAATGAGATCTGCCACGCAAGTATCGAATATCTTAAAGGTGCTCATTCACACCAAAATGCTTGAAAATAAAATTGCTAAATTGTTAAATTGTACACTTTTAGATGTTTTAATTGTGTGGCTAGAGGTAATAAAACGAAATATATCTTGATAAGATATGACGAGTTCCTTCCGTATAAATTAATATAATTTTTTAGTTGTGAAGCGGAGTTAGCGTCTCATGTCGCTAATTTAATTTCACATCTTAAACTAATTTTGTTTATTTGTACGCAAGGAAATCATCATATGTTAAGATTTTTTTCGTTTTATTACAGCTAGCTACACAATTTAAGCTTCTGGAAGGATACAATTTAAACATTTTTATTTTGAAGTACTTTGGTTTGAATGCGCACCTTTAACCGATTACATCACTTGCAAGCTCACGCGAGAATCAAAATTGTACAGCTCTGTCACGAACAAGTTTGTTACTAATGTGTATGAATTGTATGTCTTTGAGGAATTTACCATTTAAAGGTGAATACATTCACACCAGAATGCTCGAAATGAAAATGGTTACCATTCTATACTTTTAGAAGCCCAGATCGTGTGCCTAGATGTAATGAAATGAAATAAATCTTAACATTTGATGATTTATTTACGCATAACTAAAAACAAATTTAATTCATACGGAATGAAATTACCATATGTTAAGATTTAGTTACCTTCGGTACATAATTTAAGGCCGTGTTCTCACTGGAGAGTTACTCGGGAATAACGCCTCGCCCGTTAATTATGTAGTGAGAACACGGCTTTAGTCTCTATAAGTATACAATCTTAAACAATTTTCGTTTTGAGGATGTTGATGTAAATGTGAGCTTTTAGGCAAGATTCTGTTGAATATTTCGAAACTAATTCTAGCTGGAACTGTTGCAACAGCCCCGAGACAAATTAGTTTCAAAATATTCAACAGCTTACCAGTATAGTTAACTTGAAATGGGGATTCTGGTAATTCAGTGTTTAAAGTATATAAATTAATTCCCGTGTAAACAAGTTAGTTAGACATGAGTGTGGAATAGCATGGAATCTATTGATTGATAGCTGTCATGCTACTGTAAGATACGAGACAAGAATTTCAAATGGCAAAAGCTCGTGACATGCTGAATATTTCGAAAACTATTTCATTGAAAGTTGTTGGTGGCTCGCCAACAACTTTCATTCAAATTGTTTTTTAAAAATATTTAGCAAGTCCCACGATATAACCCATAGAATAATGACGTCTGCAATAACTCCGCAGTCAGACGGTTAAAGGTTACCTCATTTAGTTTTGGACCAGCTATTCAGGCGATAGCACATTACATAGGTAAACTGCGCGTGCCATTTTCCGATTTTACTCATGCCCTCAAAGATAGAAATTGACATTATTATCTAAAGATTGGTTCATTTCTCCTGTCCGCGAAGGCTGGCATGGCTTACTTTTCAGCCAATGGGAGAGAACATCGACCAATTGCCTCGCTATATTGAAGGTAGACTCATTTAATTTTTCATTTCATTTATTTTTCATTTTTTTATTTTCATTTCATTTTTTCATTTCATTTCATACATGAAAATGAAAAAGTAGTTCTGAGAAGTATTCATGATCGTGTATATGTTTAGGTTGTTGCTAATGGAAAGGTCGTCTACAGGGATGTGGTCGCGGCTGCAGCTGATTTTTCCATCTGCGCGCAGGCGGATATGGCACCTTTTAGTAACGTTATCGCGTTCTTCGTTTATAAAGGCGAGGTTATTGCTGATGTTGTTGGAGTTAGAGTGTCTGGGATCTTCCGGAATCAGGTATATATACAGACGAACAGGGGTTCTCTCTAGCTGTAAAACACCAAACACATGTGCTAAATCAAATATTAATCTAATGCTAGGCTTGTGCGATTATCGATTTGAGTGATTACAATCTATTATTTAAGACTAATCGTGATTACTCGATTAATCAGCCTACAGAAGCATATCAAGGACTAAAGGTGCAATTGTGTTTAGAAATGTCTATTTGCGGGCCAAGAGAAATCTGTTTTTGAAAACGTATTGCTGGAATGCCTGGCTCTGTTCTCGAGCCAGTCATTCCAGTGATACATTTTCAAAAAACAGTCTTATCTTGGCCTCCAAATGGGCATACATTCGCTGAGCAAAATATCAATTTCCTTGACATGTCGAATTAAAGCGCTATATAATGTTAGATTTTGAAATATTTACGCGATAAAAATTATTTACGAGTATTCTATTATTAAATTTCTAATCATATAAATTCACGATTAAAAAAATAATCACGATTTTCGATTTAATCAAGTAATCCTGTAAGTTTATCTAATGTTCAACGACATATCCTTTCTTACTGTATCATATCTAAGGCGAATGAACTATAATGTAGGAATAACTAAAATAATTTCGAGCGGTATATGGCCACCTACACGTACTCTTCTCTTTCACTCTCTAGTGAAACACATCCTCGAATATTGCAACTCAGCTTAGTTATATAGATTTAAATCACAGCTCTGGGGGAACATGTTAATGCCACAGGTCAGAGACTGGAAAGGTCAAGTTCATATATCGCCTCGCTGAGCATCAAGAACTGGTTCATCAGGGTTTGTGGCGTGGTAATGACCCTTTGCACAGCAGAAAATGGGCATTTCCAGTTTATCCATCAATCATATGACGTCATAACCAACTATCTAACGTGTGGGATTCATAATTAATGATATACCTCATGATATTAATGATATGAATGATGTAGCGAAGTATTGAAACTAACTTGACTGGACGTTGTTGCTGCCATAGGTAGTTTCAAAATTAGTTTCAAACTATTCAACAGTTTCCCTGTATAGTTATCTGGAAATTGATGGTGAGGGAGTTCAGGGATCGACAGATCCCAACACGATCGAAGTATGAGCGGAGCTTAGCCAAAGATGGGCTAAAGTTGCAGTCCTACATTGCAGTTCTTTGGTCACATATTTCAATACCAGCAAAGCCTCATATGATTTAAGCTAACAACTCAACTATATGTCCAAAATAACATTTTCTGGCATAGACCTTTCATTTGGTACCGATGCCTTTATTCAAATATAGAGATACCATCAGTGAATGCCCATACATATTAGGTTTAATGTAGTAACCCTTTGAACACCGACGTAACCATCGCGCCATACAGGGGAGCGGTTGAATATGTTGAAGGGAGTTCGACAGGAACCTGTATAACATAGGCATCAACAGGGTCAATTCTAATGAGTTTCAAAATTTTCGAGTTCAGATTTAATAAACTAATATGTATATGTTTATGTTTAGGTATCCAACTCGTTTAGCGTGGCACAACAAGACGTCGGTAAAGATGTAACGCTGAGAGTGACTGCTGAACCGAATTCATCTGTGTATATCCTCGCCATTGATAAAACTGTTCTTCAGGTGACTAAATCTAATGAGATCACAGAGGAAATTGTAAGTATAGAGAAAGGTCGGAGAATGGATAGTGATATGGTATAATACAATGGTATGTGCAACATATAAATGTCATAGATTGCAGAGGGGCAGCGGAATAATGTGTGTGTGTGCGTGCGTGCGTGCGTGCGTGCGTGCGTGCGTGCGTGCGTGCGTGTGCGCGCATGTGCGGGTGGGTGGGTGGGTGATTGGGGTTGGGTTGGTGGGGTTGGGTGGGGGTGGGGTGGTTGGGGTGTGTGGCAAGAGGTGGGCTGGGGGAGGTGGGGGTGGGGTGGGGTGGGGTGGGGGAGGGGTCGGGGAAGTGTGTACAGACGGTGCTGAATTTCCCCCATGTTATGATTGACGGATCACAATCCCTTAATGCACCTTTCCATTTTAGCTATGCCCCGTCCATCTATATCTAAGCTCCACCCAAATCTCCCTCGTGTTAAGATCGATCGATATCTGAACTCCCTGACTATCAATTTTCAGAAAACTATAGAAGTAAGCTATTGAATGCAGCAACAGCGTCCGGTCAAATTAGTTTCAAAATATTCAACATCATGTTTATTAAATTGTAGAGACATACAATTCGTACAACGTGTCGGACTATTAAGAGTAAAAGACGGGCCAAATGGAATCATTTATGACATGATGATTATGACGTCATCCTACACGCCTCTTAGCTGATTATGACATCATATGACGTCAGATGATAGATGGATACTATGGGAAGGTGAATTAAAATGGTCATTTGTCATTCTTAATTTTTGTATAGTGCTTCTTTAACAATTTCACTGAAGACCGTACATTTATCTCACTGCCAATGCAACCATACTAGGAACACTGTTGAATATTTTGAAATTAATTTGCCTGGAAAAAGGTGTGCCTTAAGGGTCGTGGAATGTCAGCTCATGAACCGCTTGTGTCGGTGGTTCAACGAATCTTTCCCCTTGATGACATATTCTTTCATGTTTAATTTGCGTATTCACAGCAGAATGTCTGAAAATAAAGTTGTTAAAATTGTCTGCTTTTAGAGGCGTAAATTGTGGCCATAGGTGTAATGAAACGAAATAAATCTTAGCATATGCTGATTTCATTTGAGTCCCTAATTCAAATTCACTGCTAAAAATTATTCAATTTTTCTGGAATAACATGAACATATGCTAAGATTGTTTCGTTTCATTTACACCTAAGGCACATAATTTAAGCCTCTAAAAGTGGACAATCTTAACAATTTTGTTTTCAGGTATTCTGGTGTGAATATGCACGTTTGACTAAGTGCAGTAATCGAAATTATAAATAGAGGATCATAAACGAGTTTCCACAACAATGTTGATAATTATCCAGTTAATATCACTATTATCAACAAAGCTGAAAATTATCCAGTTATTATCACTATTATTAACAAAGTTGAAAATTATTCAGTTAATATCACTATTATCAACAAAGTTGAAAATTATCCAGTTAATATCACTATTATCAACAAAGTTGAAAATTATTCAGTTAATATCACTATTATCAACAAAGTTGAAAATTATCCAGTTAATATCACTATTATTAATAAAGTTGAAAATTATTCAGTTAATATCACTATTATCAACAAAGTTGAAAATTATCCAGTTAATATCACTATTACCAACAAAGTTGAAAATTATCCAGTTAATATCACTATTACCAACAAAGTTGAAAATTATCCAGTTAATATCACTATTACCAACAAAGCTGAAAATTATCCAGTTAATATCACTATTATCCACAACGTTGAAAATTATCCAGCTAATATCACTATTATCAACAAAGTTGACAATTATCCAGTTAATATCACTATTACCTACAAAGTTGACAATTATCCAGTTAATATCACTATACAGTTAATATCACTATTACAAACAAAGTTGAAAATTATCCAGTTAATATCACTATTACCAACAAAGTTGAAAATTATCCAGTTAATATCACTATTATCAACAAAGCTGAACATTTTTAACGAGGTTGATAAAAGTGATATTAAATGTGACCAAGATTGAGATTCTATTTATCAGGTCATATTATCATAGACGAGTTTAACGGGTCTATGCATCAGCTAAACTGAGGTTAGACCTTCCATTACCGTTCGGTCATCAAGGGCAGCTATTCAATCCCTGACAAAAATATGTCTTAGACAATATCCTCTCTCTCTACCTCATTAAAGAATTACTATTTGCACAAAAGAAAAAACTATGTTGCTGTTATGTTGACTTTAAGAAAGGTTTGATAAGGTTTGGCGCGTTGGTCTATAGACTAAGCTTCTTAAGAGTGGCATATCCGGAAAATGTTTTAAAATTATATAAAATATGTATAACGATATAAAATCATTTGTCTATCATAATCGTACAAACTCAAATTTTATTATCAGTAACATTGGTGTACGGCAAGACGAAAATCTTTCACCTTTTTTATTTTCAATATTTTTAAAAGATTTAGAAGAATGGAATTGTTGAGTTATCAAGTTTAAATAAACTGGCAGACGAAAATTTTAATCTATATCTTTATCTTATTAGTTTACTATACGCAGATGACAATATTATAATGGCTGGGTCCGCGGAAGCCTTACAACAAGCACTCAACGCATTCCATGACTATTGTCTTAAATGGAAGCTTGAAATAAATACTACCAAGACAAAAGTTATGATTCTATCCAAAGGTAAATTAAAGAAATACCCAAACTTTACCATAGGTGGCCAGCTACTCGAAATCGTTAATGAATACCTATATTTGGTGGTCATGATAAAATCAAAGGGGGTTGGGGGTTCTCTCTAGCTGTAAAACATGAAACTGTGAACAAGGAACGCGGGCAATGTTTTCATTATTATCAAAAATCAAACAACATAATATACCAATAGATTTGCAGATAATACTATTTGAGTAGTAATTGGTGTATCTGGCGCTATTGTTCTTCATCGCATGGGGTCTGTTTTAACCAATCAAAATGCTCCATTTATGATCGCTATTGTTTTGCGAACAATGGCGACCATGTTCCCACAATTCTACATTTATGGTCGCTATTATTTGGAGAACAATGGCGACTATATGCACACAAGTGTTTTAGAACAATGTCGATCGTACGCACTGGTATGTGAGAAGAATGTCGTAAATATAATCAATATTTATAATGAATCATGTTAAGAGTCCGTGTCTTGAAAACGTTAACCTCTAAAAGTTGTGTATTTTACATTTTAACATAGCAACGGCGCCCCCCCCCCCTCCGTGGTTATCTACCGTGGTATGTAAGGTAAAAATAATAGAGTTTAAGAGGAGGTATGATACTATGAGGAAGGAGTTTAAGAGGTGGTCTGATAAGGGAGGTCGTAGGAGGAGGAAGGAGGAGGCTGAAGAGGAATGCTATGGCAGCTGGCCTCTGCCTGGTGCTGTTCTCTGTGCTTAAGCAGACCGTGCCTGTCTAGTTCGTTGTCGATATTCCATCGACCACTTTACATGGATCAGAATGGGTGCTTGTGTATGCATGTGTGAATTTGGTTGTTGTGTGTAAAAACTTTATTACATTATTTCATTTTTTGAACAGATAAAGAGTTCCGTGTTTTGAGAGATGTCTCAGTCTTCGCAGATCCGCACATGCGTGGTTGTCAGTTTGGTAACAAACTGCGTCATGTTTGCTTTTTGTATATCAGTCGGAGTATCACCGATTACAGGACACCCATGGGGATACTGCTTGATTGGTAATAGATAATAGCACTCCTTGCAGGTGTACACCATCTCTTTGGGTTCTGTTTTCTTGATCATATGCCTACAGATCCTCTCGTGTTTCGACCGTTGGCATATGGTGTCGTGGATGATGATGGAACACCAACGACATCGCACATACCCAGTGTCTGATCCGTCAAAGTTTGTACTGCTGGCCATTTTAGCCGAATGTACATTAACATTTACATTTATACTACATCGCTCTACTACAAAAAATATAAGGAATATCACGTGAGATGACTATCGACCTATCAAAAACTGTCGCATACTGTCCTCCATATAATGACACATACATGCAGGTGAAAACATTGGATATGTTCATGGGCTATATGCGATGGATCAGTTTGTTAAATGGTTAATGTGCATAAAATCTGTGCTTGTTATAAAAGTATCCAGGGAAATATGTTTTCTCTGACCACCTCGTTATTGTGCATAATGCATCTATGATTCGCTTTTAATCCTTCAATTTGTATGCAAATGCGTTAACCTTCATCTAAAATCCTCACAGATGAAACTAAGTGGCTTCCTACCAGTCATTTATTTTTTTTTAAACCCAAAGCAATGCACATCTCTATGTGGGTAATATATAGGTAAACCAAGCGATGTTGTATGTATAATATTATATAGATAATAATCATGCATCTCGTATTTAACGAGTGGTCTTTAAAGCGACAGTCATTTAATTAAAAAAAAATTTTAATTGTTATTAAAATGGTGGGAACAATGTCCACCATCGTCATCGTTGACGAATAATGATGAGCACCCTTGTATCATTTAACGTATTAAGTAGGTGGTCGATGCGCTCCCTCGTGGTTGTAGTAAAAAATAATGTTGACACTAAGCGGAATTGTGATTTCCTATGTCAAATTGTCAGATTGAACAGCACTTTTTTTAAAGAGTTTGTGTGCATGAAGGCACTAGTGTTAATTGTAGCTTCCTATGTCAAATTAATATCAAAACTATTCGCTTAAACTACCAATGCGCCATGATTTAGATTAGAAAAATCAGAAAATAACATCCCTGGAATGACTGTAGAGGTGGTCGCATAATTGAGGTCGAATAAGTGAGGAGGAGGGATGAGGTATGCTAGCGTGGTGCTGTCTGGCACAAAGGATGCAGTAAACTAGCGTACTTGTTTACAAGGCTGGCAATGCGTGATGTACGAATATTTTGAAAATAATTTGACTGCGGTGTTAGCAACAACTTTCGAATTGTATCCAAAAGATTTAGTGAATATTTTGAAAATAATTTGACTGCGGTGTTAGCATCAGCTTTTGCTCAAATCGTTTCCAAAATATTTAGCAGAATACGGAGATCCCTGGAATGTCTGTAACACTTCGTCAGTCGGCCAGTTAAAGGTAATAAACTAGGAAAATTTACCATGTCCGGGTACACACAGTATGAATGCATCATAAGTAGCTAGTCAATGAGACCCTGACAACAAAAATAATATAGTTGGATAACTATTGTCTAGCCATTGTGTCCGCAACCACTTACTACCATCACCACCACCATCACCACCATCACCACCCCTCTATCACCACCAGCACCACCACCCGCTAAGCACCAACACCCACCACCACGCATTAACCCCACACAATCATCCACCACAACACCAATTTTCACCAACCGCCAACCCCGCCGCCGCCACCACCACCAATATCATCAGCACTCCGATTTGTATATCAAGGATTATGGGGGGACCTGGCTGGGCAGCTACAATCACCAAATCAACACGCACATAAAGAACCAATGTTTTATTTGTATCCATATTTTTACATTGAAGAAAATATTACATATGATAAAACATATAGTTACTGTAGCATAAACAAATAGTCAATGTTCTGGAGATCCATTTTATCGATGACTGATATCTTATGGATCAGATCCATCACCGTCAGAATCATCATCATTATCCTCAGCATCTAGATGGTTCCTTATGTACTTCTCGATCAGAAACTCTCTTTTCGAAAAACTGAGAAGACTGCTTCATCGTATTCGTACCCCTCGTCGATAAAATCTTTAATTTTCAGATGAATTATTTTAATGAGTGTAGAGTTCTGTAATCTTCTCCACTGGAACATTATGTCTATACACTTTGTAACTAAAGCATCAGCATATACGGAAATATACGGAAACAGACACATTGCCTACACTATTTGGGTCCATGTTCACTTCACCATCTTCATCTTCTAAACCTGATTGTTCAGCGTCTAAGACCTGCTTAATATGTTGGAATATGGTAAATAGTTCCTCATTGCCTATGGCTTCTTTTTCATCTTCACCTTCATCTTCACTCTCAGACTCCACTGAGTCACAACTGTCTTCACTCTCCGACTCCACTGGCTCATCATCTTCACTCTTCATCTCTGTCATTTCATCATCTTCACTGTCTAGATTTTCGCTATCTTCATCATTATGGAATCGGATCTTATGCCGCTTCAGGTAATTTGCTATTAAAAGTTGAACCACATTCAAAACATTTATGTCTCGGCATATTGATTATAGGATAAATCTAGCAGTTACAAGGTTCTTCAAAGAAATCTGACTGGCTAACTACTCTGCAGTTACACGTCCAACCACGTAGTGATGTTTAAACTGGAATGAAAAAAGGGATTGAATTTGTACCATTTATAGGATTATATGTACTGCAGCCGCAAATCTGCAACATGCATCCGCAAATCCACAACATGCGCCCGCAAATCCGCAACATGCGGCCCACATGTGGCAGCACATGTACGCATACATTTTGGCATGTAGGTGTGTTCAGGCATGTACATACACTTGTTACCATCTGCAACATGCGCCTGCAAATCCGCAACATACATCCACAAATGTGGAACATGCGGCCTGCATACGGCAGTACATGTACGCATGCATTGTGGTGTTTATGCGTGTTCAGGTATGTACATGCACTTGTTGCCATCCGCAACATGCACCCGCAAATCCGCAACATGTGGCCGCAAATCCCCAACATGCACCCGCAAATCCGCAACATGCGACCCGCATGCCGCAGCCCATGTACGCATGCATTTTGGCGTGGAGGTGTGTTCAGACATGTACATACACTATGCCATCCACAACATGTATCCACAAATCCGCAACATGCACCTGCAAATCCGCAACATCCGCCCGCAGATCCGCAACATGTGCCCACAAATCCGCAACATGCAACCGCAATCCGCAACTTGCTGCCACAACAAGCAGTCACAATCTGCAACATGCGATAGTGGTTGGTGGTGTTGGTGGTGGTGGTGCTAGTGGTGCTGGTGGTGGTGAAGGTGGTGGGTGGTGGTGTTCATGCTTGCGGTGGTGGTGGGTGTTGGCGATGATGGTGGTGGCGGTGGTGGGGGGTTGTTGTGTGGTGTTTGCTATCGCAATGTCTAGACAAATGGATAGCCAGCAGAGCCAGTCATTCCAATGATAAATTTTCAAAAATAGTCTTCTGGCACATGCATGGGCACAAGGGTGCACACTGCGGCATGCACGCACCTACGCACGCACACAGGCACAACATATAACTGGCAGTATTGCATATTAGCATGTGTGCATACGAGCGTGACAGTTATTAAACCCTCATGGACATACCCTCTCCAACTTATATACCATTTTTCAGACACCGCACTCTCACACATTCCGACCACAATGTCTAGACAAATGAACTGTCAGAGGCAGTCATTCCAATGATAAATTTTCAACAATAGTCTTCTCTAGGGCTACAAGTATGAATATGAAGAAATTTGCTATGGGTTGGTGGGTGGGTGGGTGTTGGTGGTGGGGTTAATGCATGGTGTTGGGTGTAGGTCGTAGTGGTGGTGGTGGTGGTGGTGGTGGTGGTGGTGGTGGTAGTGGTGGGTGTTGGTGATGATGGTGGTGGTGGTGGTGGTTGATTGGGTAGGGGGAGGGGTTACATGGTTATAACGTATCACTGCTCTGTAAAATCATAGTAGCATAATCATAGATGTTCGTTTACTACAAATATAAATCTTTTTGGCTACAGAGCAGTGATACGTTATAACCATGTGTTTACTATATAATTCAGTCCTGCCCTAAGCGACCACCTCGTGTTACACCATTACATGAGTGCTAGAGACTTTCAACCATTTTAACCCTCTAAATTCTTCAAGAAAATGTCCATTTTCTTCATATTCATATTTCTAGACCTAGAGACGACTATTTTTGAAAATTTATCAATGGAATGACTGGCACTGCAGACTATCTATTTGTCTAGACATTGCACCAGCAAACAACTTTTTTTAAGTTGCGATAGATTATGCTACTATGATTTTGCTGGTGCAATGTCTAGACAAATAGATAGTCTGCAGTGCCAGTCATTCCAATGATAAATTTTCAAAATTAGTCGTCTCTAGGTCTAGAAATATGAATATGAAGAAAATGGAAATTTTCTTGAAGAAATTAGAGGGTTAACATGGTTGAAAGTCTCTAGCACTCATGTAATGGTGTAACACGATGTGGTCGCCTAGGGCAGGACTGAATTATATAGTAAACACATGGTTATAACGTATCACTGCTCTGTAGCCAAAAAGATTTATATTTGTAGTAAACGAACATCTATGATTATGCTACTATGCTAGTAATGTTGCTCTTAATTGTTGAATCGTTATGCGTCGGTAAACAACAATAGCCGGTGAGCGGGTGCATGCTTTATTATCGATTTTTTGAAAACTCTCGGCGAGGACATTGTAATATCTTGCGCTTAAAACGAGACGGGTGGTGCTTTAACATTCTTTCATTATTCCTTAACACGTGCCATGTTTGTAACTCGATTAAGGACCAATCTCACGGCTAATATGCCAGTAATGGTTAAATTAAACCATACGCAACAAATAATCTTTTTATCATACAAAGTGATCCGCTTGACAAACAATTCCATAAACGTGTGTCACTGTCAGAGACATAATGCAGACATTTTAAACGTGACAATAACATCAAGCAGACACAAAATCTAAAAACGACACTGCCTCTTCACATTCTTTTAATATCGGCGCTTACATTATCTGCCATTTTGTTATGTCTTTAATGCACTTACTCCTCGTTAGATTAAAATGTTTAAAAAAATTATTCTCTTAAAATCTACACTCAATACGTTTCTTTAAAAAAGAACAGATAGCGATAGCAAACTAGACAGACATGCTCTGCTTAAGTGCAGAGAACAGCGCCAGGCAGAGGCCGGCCACCATAGCATTCCTCCTCAGCCTCCTCCCTCTTCATCTTTCGACCTCCCTTATCAGACCACCTCTTAAACTCCTTCCTCATATTATCATACCTCCTCGTAAACTCCATTATTTTTACCTTGCATACCATGGTAGAAAACCACGGAGGGGGGGGGGGGCACCGCCGCTATGCTAAAACATAAAATACAGAACTTTTAGGGGGTTAACATTTTTAAGACACAGACTCTTAACATGATTCATTATAAATATTGATTCTCAACTGTGCCAGCATGATCGACATTCTTCTCACATACCAGTGTGTACGATCGACATTGTTCTAAAACACTTGTGTGCATATAGTCGCCATTGTCCTCCAAACAATAGCGACCATAAATGTAGAATTGTGAGAATATAGTCGCCATTGTTCGCAAAACAATAGCGATCATAAATGGAGTGTTTTGATTGGTTAAAACAGACCCCCTGCGGTGAAGAACAATAGCGACCAGATACACCCATTACTACTTATTTGATACTATGATTGCACCAATACTACTTTATGGTTCAGAAATCTGGTGGTTTGAGAATATAACTCAGATAGAAACATGCCATATTACATTCTTTAAAAGTGTACTCGGCTTGAAGAAATGTACCCCAAATGTTATGGTTTGTGGTGAATTGGGAAAAATGCCCTTAGATGTACAAATAGCATGTAACATGGTTAGGTTTTGGGGAGGGATATTAAGTGCAGGATACGGAAACTCTCGTCAATTCTTTATTATTTATGTCTAGACGTCATTACCCAACGACGGATACAAGTTAATTGGATTAACACAATCAAAACTATCCTTGGAGCAATATGTCAGCGACATGTAATCAACTCTGAAAACATAAACATAAAGAAGGTAGTCAGTCAAACAAAGAAAGCCTTGGAACAACAGTACATAGACAAATGGACGAGACAGCTAAACGAATGAACTAGGTTAACATTTTACGCAGTTATAAAATTCAAATTTCAGTTTGAAAGCTACTTAAAATTACTGTCATGCGGCGTTGCTATAAGCTTGTGTCACTTCAGGACACTTAATCACAAACTGTTAATTGGGTCACAAAGATGGGCGGGCATCGACGGGAATGAAAGATTATGCAATGTATGTAATGTTATAGAAGATGAAATTCACTTCCTTTTTTACTGTAGCAAATATCAGAATGAAAGAAAGCGATTTATCCCAGAATACTATGCAAGAGACAACAGTACAGAAAAGACACAGGGTTTGTTTAGAATATGCAACAGTCCAGTCCTTAGCAAACTATGTAGATTTTTATGGTTATCAAAGCAACAACAACAACAAGGACGACGACGACGACGACGACGACGACGATGACGACGACGACAACAACATCATTATGCTCAACAACAACAACAGCAACAACAGCAACAACAACAACAACAACAACAACAACAACAACAACGATGATGATAACAGCAAAAAATAATATGCATCGACGACAATTATAACCACTACTCCACAACAACAACATTAACAGCAATGACGCCAACAACAGACAACGACAACGACAACGACTACTACTACTACTACTACTACTACTACTACTACTACTACTACTACTACTACTACTACTACTACTACTACCACTACTACTACTACTACTACTACTACTACTACTACTACTACCGATACCCATACCACTATAATAATAATAATAATAATAATAATAATAATAATAATAATAATAATGGCCTACCGCCTACAATAGTATAAATAACCTTTCCCTCATATGTTATATATATATATATATATATATATATATATATATATATATATATATATATATATATATATATATATATATATATATATATATATATATATATATATATATATATATATATATATATATATATATATATATATATATATATATATATATATATATATATATATATATATATTACATCACTATGTAAATTATAGGTTTGTTAAATAGCCTGAGTGAATAAAGGAAACTGAAACAACTAGCACTTCGGACGGCTTAAAAATAGAGTACTTGTAATTTGAACTATGATAAAACTTGGCTAATCAAAGTGTATTTATCTAGATAGCTAGCAATATACATTAATAAATACCAAATATCAAACTATGCGTCATTAGTTCTCGACTACGGCGCACTGATAACCAATGCAGCAAGAATGACCAATTTCTGATTGGTCATATCAAATTACTTCGCCGCGCTAGCAACCAATAAAACTACTTCGCTGCATTATTAACAGGGGTAATAGTGTCAATATGGCATTAGCTGAAAGCTTTTATGTATATATGGTAATAGCAATTTTTTCTCTTCCCCGGCAAATATGTAGTTTACATCACAATTTCGCGTTCCTAATGGTGACTATATGTAGAGTAATGACCGCTGCTAGGTAAGGTATTTTGGTAAGGCTATCACTATCTCCCCAAGCGGGAGACTCTACGAGGAAGATGGTCGGTCCTGCCCGGGATAGCCCGACCCACTTCCTTGTAGAATCGCCAGTTTGAGGAGATAATGATAGCCTTAACAAATTTCCACTTAATAAACACTTAATAAACATGTCGTCATGACGAAATTATCATGTTAAATATTTAAGGGACTAATTTGATTCTAAGTTGTTGATCTTACACTGCGCGGTCAAACTGTCGGTTGCACCTATGCGCTAAAGCCCAGGCGGCTTAAGTTTATTTTTGAGGAGACGTCATGGCAGTATTCATGGACTGAAGAAATCGAACGGCACTTAGCTATTAATAGCGCTTGTGTTAATAGAGCCTCAAAGCGCTCAAAATACTACGTTGTATATCAATTAAACATGTTTATGGTCAATATTTTTAAAGATATTTTAATTTTAGAAAACTCCTTTTGTAAATTTACCACTGAATTCTTTTTCGCCGGCTTGACTATCAAAGAGATAATGGTAAAGAAAATGTATGTTTTTTCTTAGCCAATGTCTATCTTCAGGCAGATATTTTTTTAAATACCACTGGAATGACTGGCTCGCTTACAGCGCCGGTCATTTCAGTGGAAAATACTCTTCTCTCGCCCTGCAAATGAAAGGCCAAGAGAAGAGTATTTTTGAAAATTTACGAAAATCTTGATTTCTTAGACGATTAACCATATAAACACCAAGCCGGTCAACAGACCAACTCTTTAAAAAATACACTCCTAAAATGCAGTGGTAAATTTACAAAAAGACAGTTCGCCTGGCCAGCAAATGTTTATTCACTGAGAAAATATTTGAATTTTATTTTAAAGTCTTGCCAAATGAAAGGGTTAATTGATAAACGTAGCATTTAGAGCGCTTTGAGACGCTGTTGACACAAGAGGGGTTAAAGCCTGAATATCTGTTTTTCTTTTTTATTTTATTTTATTTTTTTCCCGTGGATATCTTGCCTTGGCGGGATAATAAAGAAAAGCCCGACACATGTCATGTATACATACTTTTGCACGTGATTTACACGCGACTTATTGTATCACGCATATGAATAGTACAGGATGAGATGTGCTTTCTTTTAATTCTACAGGTTGAAGATGAGCTAGGTGCTTTTGGAATTAAAGGCGGATGTTGTCCACCGAGACGTAGGAAGCGCTCTGTCATGCCATATTGGATCCGATCCTTTCCTCAAAATACTGATAAACTTATAACGGTGTGTTATCTCCCCTAAGACATGCTTGCATATACACCGTGGCCAATGAACATAACACCATCTGCTCTAGTTCTCAGACCTTATTAGGTTGTACTCTGAAACTCAATGGATTGAAAGCAATGGATCTTTCCAGCTTTAGCTATGCCCCGCTCATCTCTATCTAAGCCCCACCCACACCACGCTCGTGTTGGGATCGATCACTATCAATTTCCAGAAAACTATGCAGGTAAGCTATTGAATATTTTGAAACTAATTTGACTGGGCGCTGTTGCTGCGATAGGCAGCAACGCTCAGTCAAATTAGTTTCAAACTATTCAACAAGATGTTTGTTAAATAGCAAAGACATACAATTCGCATAGCGTTTCGTGTCGGACTATTAAGCGTTAAAAATGGAATATTTTACTATGATTACGTCACTTAGTTGATTATGACGTCATTTGATGGATGGATAAACTGGAAAGGTGAATTGTGGATCCACATTCTCAGTAAATTATTATGACGTCACAATCAATTATGTGAAGTGTAGGATGACGTCATAATCCACTACATCATGAATTAGGTTCATCGTGAAATTGATGACGGACTAAGCATTGTTGTCCGAATTGTATGTCTTTACTATTTAATAAACATGATGTTGAATATTTTGAAAGTAGCCATAGGCAGCAACAGCACATAGTCAAATTAGTTTCAAAATAATCAACAGCTTGCTTGTATAGTTTTCTGGATATTGAGATTCAGAGAGTGCAGTGATCGAGTTATCGCAACACGGTCAAATCGTGGGTGGACCTTAGCTAGAGATGGACGGCGTATGAGCGACATTGCTCCCTAAAAGAGGTGACCTTACCATTATGGTGTGAGACGAGGTATCTTTTATTATGTCCACTGCATTAGCTGATCTAGTGGACATCATATCTGACAAGAACAAAAACTGGTATCTTCCAACCCCCTCCACCCACCCCACCGACCCACCCACACCCGCTAACCTGTAATATTAACTTTCTAACCCTTAACCCCTCTTGTGTCAACAGCACATTGCAGCTCCCAAAATACTATTTATTTCAATTAACCATTTAATCAATGAAATATTTATTTTTGGAGCCAAAATTGTCTGGTTGCATAACGACCCAGACGTATATACTGGTCTGGCATTTTGCTAGCTTACTAAAATACTTACCACTCAATTCACTGTTTGCTATAAGTCACATGACTTAGATATCTAAGAAAATGCTAACCTATTCATTCCAATGGCGGGTGGGTTCCCTAGTAAGCAAGGTTAGCTAGGATACATCCCTCCTTTGGGTATTCTTAATAGGATCTCTTTAACTCTAATGCAGTCATGGCTCAAAGGAATCGATTCCTCTATTCCGATAGAGACCATATAAACGAGTCTGTGTGCATGCACACTTATGCTACTATGCATGCGACCGAGTCCAAGACGTCATTAATTAATTCATGCCACACAATTTAATAATGATTTGCAATTCAACGATGTGGAGTGGCCGAGGTGGGCCACAGTGCATTGAGTGGTAAGTATCTTAGTAAGCTAACAAAATGCCAGACCAATATATACGTCTGCGTCGTTTTGTAACAACACATATACTAAGCCACTCAATTCACTGTTTGGTAAAACCTGGAATTGGTCAGAGCTAAAATACTATGTGGGTTGGTAAAATCAACTAAATCACAGAGAGCTGAAAGAGCACGAGCAAACATATGTTCTAAACAAAATACACTAAAATAATGATAGTTAGAAAATCTCAGCAAAGAGAATTTAAACACAGACACGAGATGGTGACGAAGACGGCTGCCTAAAGAATGTAAGCATTTGAGCCTAGGTGTGAGTGGCGAAACTAGAAATGTCTCAGATTGCGAATTGAATCTGATCTTTCAGATAAAAATAATGTGGATTCAGATATTTATACTGCAACTTACATAATGTCGTCCATTGATAGACCTGCATACAATGCGATGGAGAAGACCATCCCACAAACATCGTGTGCCTTAACACTTACTGAGTGTCTCCTGGAAATATATTCTAGTGTCAAATAATGGTGTCTGTAATCCAGTTGTAGAGATGCGCGCTTACTAAACAAATTGACATAAGTAATCTGAACAATGTTTCAAAAAGATCTTTTAAATTGGGTATAGTTTTCGGAAAGGATTGCAAACAATAAGTTTTTGTACATAAGAGCTCTTCAAGGGCGAAGAACGAAGCCAGATCTCCTACCACCTAGAAAAGATCATTTATTAAAAAAAAATGTATATCGGAACACCATCTAACAAATGCAGCAGCTAGTAGAAAAAGTATGATTTCAGAATTATACAAGTAAACACATGGACCCAAGACATGAGTTAATAAAGGAATTTATTCTGGGCATTTGTCTTCGCGCCATACCATAAAAATATCTGTACCATGGATAAATGATGTAAATACTTAATAACTTTTGAACCAGTTTTTGAAAATAAGGAAGGATAGATGCAACAATAACACCACCCAACATACAGAGATTTACGTCATCATAGGATATCACATGAATCTATAACTTGATGGCGGGATGCAGAATCGGGCGTGATAATCTGTTGTTCTTACAAGCATTTGTAAACCTTAAAGATACTGTGGTGAGTTCTCCTGTAACAGATGAATTTGAATTGGTTAAGAATACTTATGTTCAGACAAAAAATCAATTTCTGAAAAATACGAAATATACAAATTTGAAGATTTGTGGAATGATGAAATGAAAGCTGTTCTTAAACGAGATAGATAATCCGCAAATTGTGAAAGACTCTTTGAATTTCCACAAAGAGGTCTACGAGATCCACTGATTAACTCTCATTGGGCCAAGCGGCGCTGATTAAAGGGAGAATACATTCCATTGACAAATGTTCTTAAAGATATTTGAAACTAGAAAGTTAAATTGAAGATATTTAAATGAAATGTAATGTCCATGACTGGACTAGAGCACCTACCACCAGAGCCCAGCCTGGAGGAAGAATATGAACATCAGATATGGAAGCTAATCTGAGTAGAAACTTAATGGGATGCAATAAATGAGCTACAAGGAACCTGGAATGTGAGAGGCTGATAGATTTCCTGACATCCAACAGCAACAGATCAAATTTATATATGTTGATGAAGGATTGGTATAGAAATATACTCAACTTTTGCTCAACCCTTTATCCTGTCTAAGACCATAATGAAAAACTTGGGTGATTTGATGATGCCACTTTATGAACGAGACATCATGGATAAACTGGTGAATTGGTACCGATGAGACCAGCGAATGAAAATGCAGTGTATGCGGTAAGGGTGAAGGACAAAATTCTGAATTACCAGACTTGACCTTCGTATACAAAACTAACTCCATTCAGCCCAATTTTATCACAACTAAGGAACCTTCCAATCAATAGGAATCCCAGACTAGCGGGTAAAATAACCCAGATCCATTTAGGATCAGTTCTGTATGTATGGAAATATCAGAAAACACTGTCCCTTATCCTAGTCGAGACCAGTGATGACTGGCCAAAATGTCTCCATCATGTCCATATTATTCGTTTCATCGATGAACTGCATTTCTGAGGCAACATATCAGGAAAAGAGTTGACTATTTAAAACGTAAGTGACTGTAAGTCATCGTTGTCTCAGGCAGCAATAAAGCAGCCATGGGTTTCAGTCAAAATAACTCCAAAATATGCAACATAATTAGTATTAAATCATAAAGTGTAAAAACTTTCTGGAATTTGTCTGAAAGGATAAATATGTGTGGTGAAGATAAAAGCTGAGACCCTTTAAAACGATGATCTGTCAGCACATCATACACTCTAATGTCCTTGGATTGTTTACCGTTCCTCCACTGCAGCCTACATGAAAAGAGCAAAAATGTATTGATCAGAAACAGAAGCAGGACTAATGTCATAGGAGACCAACGTGGTTTGATAGAACAAGGGGTAGGATTCAGTGACTAAGTTGATTGTACCTTATATGTAGAGAATCTGTTATCTATGACATACATGAGGATATCTATATCTATTCCCACCCCTGAGAGAGTAGAGATTATCTAGAAGTCCTTAAGTATCACAGCTAGGATCAGAATAAACCTGCCGAATCCCATTCTACAAAATCTAATTTTAAACAAAGCTAGTATGAGCCCAATTATTAATATCTTTCTCACTTGATTAAACAGGAAAGAAGTCCACCAGACCTGTTATATGAACAATGATAGATAAGGACAAAACACTGAAACTACACAGAAGGGTGAAAGGGACAACCTATATTCCACAACCCATGAGAGGGCACTGACCCAATCATCTTGGTCAGACCCAGTTGAGGAATTTAATTAATATTGCCTTTAGAAGAGTCGGAATTTAGAAGATTAAAAATTCGGCTTGCATAGATAAAGCAGAGAAAACAGCTCCATATGAAAATAACAGAAATAGACATATTTGTACTAGATAAAGGAGCGGTGTAACGTTCGATAAGACAAAAAAAGATTAGAGGAGGTACCTTTTGTCGACTAAGTTTATTATTGTGACAAGCTTTCGCACATAAATATGTTTCATCATGACGAGGGATCCTATTGACGGACAGAGAGGTAAGACTGATGTAAAAAAACTAGATGGAGCCACGCCTCTCCTATGTGAAAAATAAATCAGACCAGCTATGATACTAAAAGATAGCAAACCACTATTCACAATTAAAATAATAAAGACTGACGCACCGCTTTGCAGATTGTTATTAGGAGAATCGAAAGAAGATTGAGTCTAATGTTTGAGAGAGCATGTGGAAAAATAGGGATTTGACTAGATGGAGACTGATAGGAAGAAACTAATACATGAGAAGATTCAAGAACAAAACGAAATCAGGTGAAGTCAAATCGACAAAACAACTGCTAGGATCATAAGAAAAAATAAAATTGTTCCTAGAAGAGAAATGCGAAGATGTATAAGGATGAACTGGAGCATACAAATTAGGAACTCTGTGCAGAGATAGATGTATACAAGGCTCCGAAGGATGAGGAGAATTGGATGGTTCAGCCATTTCACTAGGAACAACTGACAAAGAATTAAAAATTTCAAAATAAGGGCCCCTAAGATAGGGCATTGAAATTGTCAAAACGTGATTTAGAAACATAAACAATAGCAGCAAAATCACAAAAGTGAATTGATTTGGCATACAGAAACCGGAAATTTAATTATAATCAATTGCTATATCATAAATACTGAGTTATAATTTAGGGGATAATTGAGCACATGACAATTAGGCCTCTATGCTCATCTCTTCTTCGTTTATCTCCATGACTGTGCCATCGCTTCTGGTTATGGGTTGCGTGTAGTCATGCATTGCCTCCTGACTATGCCAATTCCTATCTAAACCATTTTCAAATGTTTTAAGAGTTTGTGCGGAAACAACATGTTCAGACAAGCCATTCCACAGTTTGCACACCCTTAGAGAGATCTTTTTCCTAACTAGGTTAGTTCTCCCCCCTCTTCTGGTAGACTTTCAGATGATTTCCACGAGTACTAGTTCTTTTGCAAGCAGAATGATATATTTGACTATAACAATCGATTGAGAGCGGATAGAATGATCCTTCATACCTCGGGTCGGTATACTCTTTAAATCCAATTTTGCGTGAGTTAAGGACCCATGGAAAAAGTTTCCAAAATGGTGAGAGATTAGACTATACATTAAGTAGGAAATACCCATCTTAGGGCTAATAAAAGGGTCTGATACTTAAGAACGTTACTGATCCAAAGGCTATGCTTGCTACTAAAACATTGAGATCGACACACGTCTATCATATAGTAAACCAGGCCATAACAGTTTGCAGTGTTTCCCATCAAAATGTTAACCATTTAACTCTCGAAGTTATTAGTCATAGTTGCAACTGAAACAAGTTGAATCTGAATGAATACCTGCACAAATGGAGGTGCCGTATTTAGTTATAAACCCATAAATAGGCTGCACATTTATGCTCAATTTACACGTTCTAAATTGTTTGCGTGCATTATATACAAGGATAAAACTTAGTCACGTTTTTTCCTCGGAATTTTGAAATATCAAAATCTTGTTACGTTGCGGCTATGTTTAATGTGTACCTCAAAACATCATTCGCAGAAGTGAAATTATTAAATTGAACAGCCTAAATATTGCGTATCCTTTAATAAAGAGTGTTTATTACATCAAAATTAATCCTAAACTTGGGAAATATCTTCTCGAAAATATATGAATGACGTACTATTATCTGCTCAAGTTAAATCGAATTTTAATGATGTTTCTTGAGCGAGTATTCGGATATGGAATTATCCTGGAATTGGAAACTCGGCAATGTGATCTACCCTTCTCGTCAGTGCCTCCTAACGGAGATTTATTTTACCACTGGCTGGCTTGCCAACATTAGAAGCCGTCTACCTCAGTTTAATTACCAGGAGTTCAAGCAATTTTTCTCGAACACTGCATTTCGTTTTGGATCATTTTACGTTGGTCACTTACATTACGATATAACATTAACCAGTCATATATGATATATTTTCTCGCTAGATTTAGAAATCAAGTGAACGCAAGTTTCTAGCTAGATGTCACAGGCTTAATAGCCTATCTAACAAAAGAGGGTTATGTGATTACGAGGATCAAAATCAGTATCGTAATTTTGAACATCTGGGCATTCCGAGATCGTCCGACATTTGCCAATTTACTACACACTAAACAGGATAGCCCATAGCAACGCAATGTTTACATTTTCCATGCCGCTAAGGTCATAAAATCTTGTATTGAATAACCTCGTTGGTATTGGAGAACATAAAATCCTAAGTGATTTTTGCAAGCTATTAAAGAAAATGTAATGAGGTTTCATGGCCCATTGCTAGTAATGTTAAATTATCCTGAAAAAACGGTGTCAATCCCAGGGTATCTGCCATGGGAAATTGTAATGCGATGACCTAGTCAACACTCTTCATTCATACATGAACTTCCCAACTGCCATGTTACATATGTCATGTAGGATACCTTATGTAGGAGGTGTTCCAAACTGGCAAATAGTATACCTTATGTAGGAACGAGCCTCTGTGGCTAAAATAGGATCAGAGATATTGACCTCACCTGGATTAAATGTACCGCGAAGCTGATTGCTGGCGCCATTTTCTTTGTTGTCGTGAAAACTTTTCATTCTGTTTCATATCCATGTAAATTATAACCATTTTACATAGAGCACATGATTTATTCAACAAAGACTTAAAGTCCTCTGTGACATTCATGAAAAATCAAATGTGGGTGTAGCTCCACAAGATTATGGAATGAATATGATTTGTTGAGAGAAAAATTAGGTGTTTCCTGCAATACAGAAAATTAATTAATGAAGGCCTGGCCTCGGTGACATGTGTAGTACCATAAGTGCGCATGCTCACACACTCGTTTATATGTTCTCTATAGGAAAAGAGGAACCGGTTCCCTATAGCAATGACTGCATTAGAGTTAAAGAGATACTATTAAGAATACGATGGACGTATCTCTGTTAACCTTGTTTACTAGCGAATCCACACTATAGGTAACCATTTTCTGAGATATCAGATCAGGTGACTTATAGCAAACAGTGAATTGAGTGGCTTAGTACTTTTGTTGTGTTACAAAACTCTGGTTTCCGATAGGACTACCAAGAATTGTTTTTTCGTTTACTTCTTCTCCACAAAAGTCCATATTTGTAATTATACAACCAGACTACAGTCGCTATACATATTTCAAGTACATCTGTAACATTTGACCAATCGCTATTTTTAAAAGCTGTTGAAGTTGCTGTTGAATTTGCTGCCACCAAAAAGCTTAGCAAACTTGAGATTGCACTTGCTGAGTTCCATACATTAATGACCGCAATCGGTAGTGCCTTTCGTACAATGCGTGGATCATGAATAGACGAAGCTCTGGGTCAGATATGTGGACCTAATTCTGTCGTGCACATATTGTCTGGCAATTACATTGCACGGGCTTTGCGAGCGCTTTATCTTCTTGACACATTTTTAGGACCAAATCACTGGAACTGATAATACTGACCTGTGTGCTGCAATGTGAAGCGTGTGATGACGGCATCATTGTCTAACTACACAAGATGTTGAGGTCTTGCAAAAGCATCTCAGTGGCATATTGAGTCCTGATACCGAAACCTGTTCATGATGATATTGTAAGCTCAGAACCACTTGGCTTGTTAAACACATGCCTTGAAGAACTGAACGACCCATTATCATCATAGTCTTGAGCCGCAAAATCATGGATTCAATTACTAATCTATATTATAA
Source organism: Chaetoderma sp. LZ-2023a (assembly GCA_034401795.1). Lineage (NCBI taxonomy): Eukaryota > Metazoa > Mollusca > Caudofoveata > Chaetodermatida > Chaetodermatidae > Chaetoderma > Chaetoderma sp. LZ-2023a. Next base: position 15,945,538 of record CM067367.1, on the reverse strand, counting down.
AAAATAGAAGACTGTGTATCATGTGAGAGACTAAAGGACTGGAACGGCCATCTGAGAGCATGTAGTCGTAAGCTTTTGAACTTATTTGCAGCAGCAGGGCATATTCACTACGCGGAAAGTGTAAGGCTTTATGTGGACAATATGTCAAAGTTTCCCAGGCTTTATCAGAAGTATGTGGAAGGCGCTCATGTTGTAGAAAGAACAAAACACGGTTTTAACGGTCTCTGGCCAGACTCGACAATAGAGCAAATGCTTGTGTGTTCAACGAAGAGTCACAGTAGTTTGACGCATGTGCGATGTTTGACTGAATCTGTAAGTCATCAATGGGTGTTCACCTGACCCATCTGTGTAGCAATCCATAATGCAATGACGAATCGCTCGCAACGGAAGATACAGATTTCTGAATAACGCGTCGATCTCACCACTATTCCTATAAAAGACCGGGATAAACTCTAAGACTGATTTAATGATTACAATCAATTCGTCTGCCACATCAATGACGTGCATTCGTTGTCAACTGCTTTATCAACAGGAAACGTGGATGGTATCAACTGTGATATCACTGAAGAAGTTGGTTATAAACTACAGTCAAAGATGGACACTACGACATGTAATGATGCACAAATAAAGCACTCTGATCAAGTTAAAATGTTTCAAGATCTTCAAACTGGTGTTAGCGTAGGATGAAACAGAACACCTCTGCACATTGTTCCAGCTCTTCTATTCAGTCGATGCTCAACCATCTCTCAAAGAATAGATGATAGCTTGGAACAATATTTTCAATGGGGAATGTGTGTAGTTCATTCATCTGCGTTCAAGAACATTTTCATGAGAAAGCCCAAGAAGACTGAATTGGCTAACGCACTGTATACGGGTGTAGCAGCTTCTAGTCCGTCTGGTAAGTGGATGTGCTTTGTTTATGGCAGCAGCTGGCTTCTTCACTACATAAGATGGAAACGTGAGACTTACCAGGGAATCTTAGATCATTACTCGTCATATCCCAAACATCATTTCGGCCATCATATTGTTGTTTTCGAGGCATATCATACATGTTCAACTAAGATCAGGAACACCAGTGCCGCAAATCAGATCGATTGCCCGCTGTCACGACAGAAGTGACGACAGCCCATCGATGGTACAAGGATCAGGAGGCATTCTTTAATAACATTGCAAATAATGCTGGCTTTATTGCCATGCTCATTGATGACCTCAATGCGAATAATCATGTCATAAAACAAGCACAAGCAGATACGAATGCATTGTTTACCTCTACAGCGCTAGGTTATGCCAGGCATCAGCAAACTGTTGAAGTAATGGACCTGTCCATTTTTAGCCATGCCCCGCCCATCACTAGCTATGGCAGCAACAGCGCCCAGTCAAATTAGTTTCAAAATATTCAACAGAATATGTATTAAATAGTAACAGCAAACAATTTGTACAACAAAGCATAGACCATCTTCAAATATGCGTTCGTGACGTACTTATCGACGTCATTCATGCCGTCATTCATTATGATGTCATTGTTCACATCACGCAGTTCATTATGACGTCATATGATGGGTGGGTACTCTGGAAAGGTGAATTGCTAATGATACGGACATCCTGGTGTTGTCATTGAACCGCTGGATAGCTGATATGGCAAACATGTATATATTCATAAGGTTATTTGTGTAACAAGGCGAAAGATAGTTTACCCTTCCACAATTCATTCCATAAACTATGTGACATTAAAGCTTGATCGATTCATTAGAGAATTCTCTCCATATATCCATGGAGTGGATGTGACACGATATCTTCAACATTTGGACATAACAAGACTCTACCGTGATGAAAGCTCTAGCAAAGGACCGCCCACAGCCTCTGAGTATTTCTACAAATTATTCAATGGCTGAAGTTGGACTCTGACGTGCTGGGTCCATTTCATGGGGATGGAAACGTGGGCAATTTGGACTTGAACCAGTACCGACGGACATTAACGTAGCACCCGAGACGGTGCTGAAATTCATTAGGTGCAAGTGTAAAAGCCAAAATAACGACCAATGTGGTACGAACCTGTGCAGCTGTTTAAAGCATGGCATCAAGTGCGTAGAAGCGTGTGGTGGATGGCACGGAATTTCCCCGCAAAAATGAACGGCATCTTGGATTTCGGTATGATGACGGCATGATACCAAACTCATATTTGCCTGAATGTCTACCAATTTTTATTATATTAGCACGGCTGGAAACGCAGGAATCACACGTTTGCCATACTTACGCCTTATGTCTATGGGTGACTAAATCTCAAATATTAAACTGTTGATAACAAATATTCTTCTCTTAGCCCGCAAATTGGCACTTCTCTAGATCACTGCAGATGTCGACTTTAACCAAATTGACCATTAAGGGGTTAAGTTGACACAAGAGGGGTTAATGTTAAAATTAAAATGCTTGATCTGGAGCAATGGCCCTTTCCACTGTTATCTATGCCCCGCCCATCACAATCTAAGCTCCACCCACGCAACGTCCGTGTTGGGATCTATCGATCTTTAAACTCCCTGACTATCAATTTCCAGAGAATTATTCATATAAGCTGTTAAATATTTTGCAACTAATTTGACTGGGTGCTGCAGCTGCCTATTATGGCAACAACAGCGCCTAGTCAAATTCGTTTCAAATTATTCGACATAATATGTATTAAATGGTAAAGACACACAATCCGTACACCGTGTCGGACTATGACGCGTTAATGACGGACTATATCGAATCATTTATGACGTAATAATTATAACATCATCATACACGTCACTTAGTTAATTATGACGTAATATGATGTCAGATGCTCGATGGATAACGTGGAAGGTGAATTCTCTCCATCTAGCCTTGTGGTCCGATAGAACGTTCAGGAGTAGTCACAGTTCAAATATATATATATATATATATATATATATATATATATATATATATATATATATATATATATATATATATATATATATATATATATATATATATATATATATATATATATATATAAATATATATATATATATATATATATATATATATATATATATATATATATATATATATATATATATATATATATATATATATATATATATATATATATATATATATATATATATATATATATATATATATATATGTATAACTGTAAATTCATTTCCTATGCATACTAGAAATTGATCAATGTTGATTGAATGAAAATTCTAGGAGGAAAAGCACTGCCAATTAATAATATTCGTTTGACTTAATATTCAGGGTGCTGGATTGATCTATCTGACAGGCATGAGTGTATTCAGAGAACGAGGTGAGTCAGCTTTGGTAAATGTTGTATCACTATGACTCATATTTAGCTAGCCAATGAAGGAGCTGATCTACCCTTCTATTATCTGACATCATAATGAATTCCAACGCGTGTCATCCGACGTCACAAACGAAATGATGTAGCTCAGTCAATAAAATCGAAGTTTGTCAGAATTCATGAATCCATTTCCTCACTCAATCATATGACGTCATAATCAACTACGTGACGTGTAGGCTGACATCGCAATCATGCCGTCATGAATGATTCGAAATAGTCTGTTTTAACGCTTAATAACCGAAACGGTGTACGAATTGTATGTATTTGCTATTTAATACACATTTTGTTGACTATTTTGAAACTAATTTGGCTGAACGCAGTAGGCAGCAATATCGCCAAGTCAAATTAGTTTTAAAATATTTAACAGCCTACCTGTATAGCGTTCTGGAAATTGAGATTCAAGGAGTACAGGGATCTATCGATCCCAACGCTGGGAACGCGTGGGTGGATCTTAGCTAGAAATGAGCGTGGCATAGCTAAAACTGGATTCGTCGATTGTTTGGTGGTTGCAGCATCAGCGAAGCTCTTAGCAATGGTAGCAACAGCTTTCGGTAGAATTAGTTTCAAAATATTCAATAATTTACCTGTATAGTTAATCTGAAATTTAGATTCTGGTATTTAATGTTTCAAAATTTGTAATCGATTCCACCATGCGTACACAGTGTATTAGATTAGGTAAAATGGGCGGGGAATGGCAGAAATGGTTCACCATATTAAATTAGTTTCAATATAGGAAACTGGTGTTCACTGATATTTAATTTAATCCTTACCACTCTGAGTCAACAATGTATCTTTTAATTGTCCCAGTAACAAAGAGATTGGTGCACAATTTTAAACAGCAGTTCATGATTTAATTTAATTTTACTTTTTTAAATTTTGACGTCAGAGTGGTAAGAGTTAAGAACAAAGTGTTACTATAGCAACAGGCAAATATATCGTAGTTAATTTAAAGCATTGGCTGAGCATATTTAACAGATAGCTTTATTAAGTGCTATATAAATGTGTCGGAGAATCTTTGACATAATGAATATTATTTACACTTTTTGTGACAAACAGTACAGCACTTCCTGCGACCACACCTCACGACCAGATTCGGCACTACCACCACCACCACCGCCGCCACCACCACCAACGCTGCCGCCGCCGCCGCCACCACCACCACCAGTCGTCCCAGCATCACCGATACCTCATCTGGAAACGTTCGCACGGAATTTCCCGAGACATGGCTGTGGACTGATGCTGTCATTGGGTATGGTTTAGAAGTAAAATGTATGGCTACATTTATTGCTAATTAGTTTACTCTGATTGTGTATGGGCTTAGAGAGGGTAGCAGAAAACGATTAAAAATTAAGATCAACATTGTGTTTAAAATAAAATAGACTTTCATATGATTTATATTTCAAAGCTTGAACATCTACTAATAATAATGCGATTATTATTATTATTAGTATTAGTAGTAGTAGTAGTAGTAGTAGTAGTAGTAGTAGTAGTAGTAGTAGTAGTAGTAGTAGTAGTAGTAGTAGTAGTAGGAGTAGTGACATCGTTCAGACATGTTTCACTTGCTCCGCATTTGCTGCTCAAATTAGCTAGTTTCTAGCGCGATTTTGTAATCAGATTTTTTACATGCATTTCTGATTAGTAATTAGTTTCCTAATTTGTATTTATTTTGTAAATTCTCGTCCTGGTTTGCTCACATTTTGTGGCTCCAGTGTTTTCAGACAATCCGCTAATTTAATAGGTCTCTTCTTGTCGTGGTCAGTCCATTGCATTTTTATTCGAGCCGCTGTGCTATAGCTGTAGTACCTCAGCTAGATCATTAGCGTTGGCAAGATGTGATTGATTGAGTTCTTTTCAAGATTGAAATCCTGTGTTATGTCGAGTTCAGGGCGTTGACGATATAAAGCTACTTTCAGTTGGCTGTATATCGTCAGCCAGTTCAAACCAACAACTATACGACTGTGCTATATCGTCGTATATTTGTTGGTAGACAGCACGTTCTAAAGGGGATACTGGTTTTTTAGTGTTTAGCTCTTTGTGTGGATGTCTTTTAGATATTAGTGAACCACACGTTATTTGTAAATCAGTTAAGACTAAAAGCTATACGACTGGTATATCGTCGTATATATTTTGGTAGCCATCACGTTCTAAAGAGGACACTAATTCGTTTGTGTTTACGGCTTTGCGTGGTGTCTTAAAATTGTATTGTCTGTTGATTGTATGTAATACTGTAGTGAATTACATGATTTTCGTTACACTATAAACCAAGATGGCATCGGTGTACACACGTACATTAAGTTTGAAAATCACAACCAACTGTGGGGTTTGACTGCCATTGAAGTCTATCATGGGCTTAAGGCCGTGGCTGGTGCAGGCCCGAAGGTGATGCAGGGTCTAATTTATGTCTCCAAATTAGCATGGACTGTCACCGTAAGCTGCGAAGCTGCTAAGGAAAGTTAAAATAAAGATTCTATTAGAAATCCCCGATAGAAGAGTAATGGAAGAACTAAAAAAGGTATGGGAAGGTGCACAAAATTGAAAGTGAAACGTACCGAGTTGATAGAACATTAGAAAATGGGGTAAGGCAGGTATGGCTCGAAAATGTGACCAAGCCACTACCAGGCAAACTAACGCTTGATGGTCGGTTTGTTCTCCCGCTGTGGTATAGGGGGGCAGGTGAAAGAGTGCATAATCTGTCTCAGCAATGCCCATCTGGTCGTTGATTGTCCAAACCGAAACAAGTGTCTAACATGTGGTTCTCCTGATCATTTTATATGTCGTTGTCCAAACAGAACAGAGGAGAAGCGTGTGTTGTCGTATCTGAAGCTTAGGAGCATCGCCGGCGGTCTCGGGGCTAGAGACAACTGTAGCAGTTGCTGATGTTCATACAACTGAACCTCTGGATATCAACATGTCCAGTGGCATTTAGTAGTACAGATGAAATTGAGGTTCCAGAGGATGGGTTAAGCATAACACCATCAAAGAATTACAAAGGAGAACATGCCGGCAGTAATGATGATAGTATAGAGCAGGATAACTATGGTATAGAAGATGAGATGAATTTGGGGCAAACCAAGTTCAGCTCGCAAGAAACAGAAAAATCATTTGAATTTCCTTTAAGCCCACCTGAAGCACCCCAAGTAGAGACTGATAGTTTAGGCATACATAAAACGGGCATACCAAACGTCAAAAAGATGAATATAGTTCTGATTCCGAAATCGAAGAAAATGACATGGATGATGATGTGATGTTAATTGCTGAGTCAGATGTCTCAACACAGACACAGAACTCGCAATTGCCTGATGAAATTGTGATGTATCATTCAGAAAACGGAGAAGTACTGATGCCATATGTGACCGGGAAAGGAGTCAAATACCGACACTTATGTCATGACTCTGATATTAATAGAGATAAGCATTTGTCAACAGTAGATTTAGGAAATACTGAGTTCAACAGAAAAGTAGGTAAATGGGCAAGGAAGGCATAGAAAAAAAAATCCAGTTAGATTCATTATGGCGACAGTAACCATCCAGTTAATAATTCTTATAATAATAATGATCATTTGCACACTCAATTGTCTAGGTTTAAACAGCCAGCTTAAACAACGGCATCTCTTGGAGGAATTAGAAAACGAAAGGGTGGATATTGCTTTCCTTCAAGAGACAAAAATTCAAAAACCTGAAGTGTATAATTCCCTCAAAGATATTTTCAAATCAAATTTTTTTATTTCTTATCACATGATCAAAGTGCTGGGGTAGCAATTATTTTTCTTCGCCGTTGTCTTCATTCTGTAAACATCTCCTCGATAGCAGATACAAATGGTCGCTGGATTTAGGTTACAATTGATGTATCGAACACCAGCGTAAAGCGTATCTGTGGTTATGTCCCAACATCTCATCAGCAACGTAAATAATTGTTTAACGATATTTCTTCAACAATTGACCAGAACCAGTCTGAAAATTTAATTTGTGTGGGAGATTTTAATTGTGTATTAGATGATGTCAAAGTCGAAATATATGGACATGTCCCACACTATTTTGAAAAATGTATGTGTAACTGAAGGCCTACAAGACACATATCGAACTGTTAATCCAGACGGCAATGATTTTACAGGGCTGTCATCCAATGGTAAAATGGCATCAAGGTTAGATAGAATTTATATTGGCTGCACACTGAAAGGCTACATAACTTCAATTAATGCCAAGCTTGTAGGTTTTTCTGATCATAATATGGTATGCTCCACATTAAATGATGCTGGGTGGGTTAATAGAGGGGATGTGCTTTGGAAATTCAACACTGTTTTACTGCACGATATTTGCTGTCGTAAATGTGTAGAGAGCTGTTGATGCTATTTGGTTGAACTAAAACAAATTTATGATGACATAATGCAATGGTGGGAAGATGTAAAAATAGGTCTAAAGTCTATGTCAAGAGAATATTCGGTCAGAAAGGCCAGAGAATTGTGAAAAAAACCCAAAAAGGCATTGAATAGATCTTTGACTAAAGTTAATGAGAAAGTCAAAAAATCATAATTATTATGATTTATTGATCAAGCTAAAAGGCAAAATAAATGAAATGGAGGAATATAAATTCAATGGAGCAAAAATTAGATCAAATGCACAAATGCACGCTGAGGGTGAGAATCCTTCAAACTGTTTTTGTGGACTAGAAAAATCACGTGGTATTGAGAGATTAATACTCTCAATAGAGGTGGTTGATGGTATAACTGTATCATCAAGCAGAGAGATGATGAAAGCTGTGCATGAGTGTTATCAACGGTTGGACACATCGGAAGGTAGTGGCTACACAGCTACTGAACATATTTTAGCTAATATGACAGAGACGCTATCTGACTCATAGAATATGTGGACAACCCTTAACACTACAGGATTTGACTAAATCGCGGAAAGGCATGACACCACAAAATTCGCATGGCTTGGATGGACTCTATGTAGAATTTTACCAAATATTTCGACATGTATTAGGTCCAACACTTGAATAGCTATAAACCTGCATTTTAAATGTGGATACCTTTCTCCATCAATGACCAAAGCATATGTTTAACTGATATATAAAAGAGGTGATAGAAACAAACTTCAGAATTACAGACCAATTTCATTATCTTGTGTGGATTATACAATTAAATCGAGAGCACTAGCTTTAAAACTTGGTTCAATCCTTGAAGATATAATTGACTCCGACCAAACATGCTTAGTCCCAGGTAGAACAATTTTAACTAATACTCTACTTATAAGAGATATCATACAGTTAGTCGAGAAAGACGCCATACAAGCAGCGATCATAGCTTTAGACAATGAGAAAGTGTTTGATCACGTTAAATGGAAATTCTTGTTAAAGTCATTAAAATGTATTGGTTTAGGCCCAGGATTCATTAAGTAGGGTCATATGCCAACATAAAGATCTGTTATATAGTTAATGATCATCTGACTGAGGCAATCACTCTAGAGCGGGGTGTAAGACAGGGCTGTTCCCTATCACCTCTTTTATTTGTCATATCTATGGCGTTTCTGGGAGCTTCATTAAGGCAACATGCTCATTTTCAAGGGATATGTGTTGATGGAGTTGATAAGCCTGTAAATGTGTCTCAGTATGTTGATGATACAACCGTTTTTGCAGGATCAAATAACGATTTCAAGATTTTGAAAGCATTAATGAAAGAATTTCAACAAACATCAGGGCTTAAAATTAATAAAGAGAAATCAAAAGGATTATTTCTGAGCCCATGGATTGGAAGAACATATGAAGTAATGGGCATTGATTAGTCAAGTAATGTAATCAAAATTTTAGGCATCTATTCGAGTAGGAAATCAAACATAGCACTAAATTTAAATTGGAAAGGACAGTTGTCCAAGTTAAAACCCATATTGGGCACTTGGAAAATACGACACGTTTCAATTTTTGACAGAGCCTTTGTTCTAAATAATTTAGCTTTATCTGGGTTGTGGTATGCCGCTTCCATCATACAGATGCCTCAAATGGTAGAGAATGAGATGAAAGAAATAACCCTATCTTCTATGGGAGGACAACGCTCATTTAGTGTCACAACGAGCTTTAAATAATGTAAAGTATGAAGGTGGGCTTGATTTGGTTATCATTCCCGTCAAATGTGTTTCATTAAAATTGAAGTTTTTGAATCAGCTAATTCAACCCTGTGAACCATGGGCTTACATTTCCCGAGCGCTCATAGAGAGATACATGAAGCCTTTTTTCTATTGACTGCCTATTTATGTTAAATACATCGCCACCAAATTACAATACAATTCCTACTGTTTATAACGAGCAATTTGGAGCCTTATACACATGTACAAGAGGAATATATCCACCAGCATGTTGGCAAGATGCTTTAAAGCAACAACTCTGGGGCAATGATGTTATTCGTTTTAGTAATTCTGTTTTATATTAAACCTTTCTAGCCAACCATTCAGTTTCCAAGTTATTTGATAAAACAGAATTCCAGAAAATGGTTTTCTATGAATGAACTTTCAGGAAAAACATCTATGAGAAATATTGATGCACAAAGCTTGCTTGTTCGCATAAACTATGCGGTTCCCACTGATTGGTTTCACTTACCAAATACACCTGATAACTGTTATAATGTTCAAACAACACTGGTCCTGAATGATGACTTATTAATTATAGGCAACGATCTAAAGATTGGTATCACAACTTAAATTTAAGCCACTTAAAGTCTCCAGTGGCAATTAATGCATGGGAAAATGTGGGATGTGAGCCAAATAACTGGAAATCAACATGGAAAACCATCCATTCTCATTGTATTGCACATGATGTACGTGATGTAGCATGGCGCCTGTTGCACCGCGGCCTTTGTGGGTCGGACACTTGACATACAAATGTGGCATTACAATGTCTGATAGATGTCGCCTATGCAACACTGAGGAAGAGACAATAGAACATTTATTCACTCAGTGTTATATAGCTACTGCTTTTGAGGAATTTACTAAAAGGATTCTTGCGCAATTTGGCATCAAATTAACACCGGATAATTTATCAAAGGAAGCAATTTTATTTAGAGATTTATCTACTATGAAATGCAAGATCGAAAAATTTAAGAAAGAATTACTCCTTTGTGTATTATCACTAGGACTGCATGCCATCTGGAAACACAGGTGTTCAGTAGCCAAAAACGCATTAACAGGAAATCACCAAATTGCAGTAAGGGCTATTTTCCGTGTCATATTGATGCAGTACATTCATAATGTACTTCATAGCCGGACATGTTGTGAAAGAAAAAGGTGGTTCCAAAATGTTTGGTGTCAGAGCAACTTAATCTCTGCCAAAAATGATGTTTTAATGATAGTAAAGAAGGAACTGATTTAGAGACAATTGAGCTAGGTAAGTGATTCTGGGAAAGATTAGTGAAGGTCACTGCATCATTTCCACATACTAATCTCATCATGCCACCAATTTCAATTCTATTTGTGTATTAGAACTGAAATATAAGTTTTAAGCCGATAACTTCCTTTGATGTCAAAATGCTGCCAATAAATTAATAAATTAATTTTGGCTTTCCTTTTCTAATTATGTCTGATTTAAATATGATTAATTTCCAATCAGCTGTCTGGTGTTGTTACCTGCAATGCTGATTCGTTTATTTGAGCAATGGTGTATACATTTTCGATTTATAAGTCGGCATATTAATACTAAATTATAACAATCTGAATACACCAGGGGGAATTTTTAGAAACTGTCCTAAAGAAAATTGCTAATTAATTTTAAAATAGGCACAGGTAATTTTAGGAACGTATAGTTAATGCACGTTACTTTTTGACTTCTAATATGCCTAAGTGGTTTTAGAAACCTGTCGAAATTAATTCGCATTGAATTTTAAAACTGTCACTTACTAATTTCAGTAGAAATAATTATTGCTTGTGTGGCTGGTTGCTACCATCATATCGCGCTGTAATGGAATACTTTAAACACATTTGTTACAGGGTAATTTACAAATCCAAGGGTGAATTGAATCTAAAACTGAATACAGAGCACCATCTACACATTACACTATATACAATCTATTTTAGCCTGCAAGCCTGCGGTAACTTACTGCTACTTATTGTTGGTGAATTATGCTCGCCATTTGGGCCTACTACTACACTGTGTGTTTCATTAAACGACATACAATCTAGTTAGCCTGCCGGCCATGGGTCGGCTCAATGGCTTCATTGAGTAATGGTAAGTTAGCGCTAATTATTGGCGAGTTGGTTCAACACTTGTTGGTGAACTGTACTTGCCATCTGGGCCTATACTACACCGTGTGCAAATAGTAATTTGTTTATGCTATGTTATTAGCTCTTTGTTAAGCTTGTTTTCTATGTAGTTATGCCATGATTGTGGTATATAGTAATAGATCATTTTAGCTTTCACTGTTTTGATATGATAATTTTTTATTGTTTTTAATATACTGTTAGTCAAGCCTGCTATTTCACCGGATTGTTAGAGGGGTTTGCAAGCATTCTTTAAAGGAATTCCTCCATGAAGTTTATCCGCCTGCGTCAGCATCGGATTTTCCACAGCAGTAAAAAGTAGCAGTAGTGGTAGTAGTAGTAGTAGTAGTAGTAGTAGTAGTAGTAGTAGTAGTAGTAGTAGTAGTAGTGGTAGTGGTAGTAGTAGTAGTAGTAGTAGTAGTAGTAGTAGTAGTAGTAGTAGTAGTAGTAGTAGTAGTAGTAGTAGTAGTAGTGTAGCACGGATCGCGCTGTCAGATACAAGCCGACCCGGTTTATCTGGATACAGAATGGCCCGATCTGGGATGCTCCAACCTCGCCCCCCACCCCCACCCCATTGGTAGCATAGACAGGTGCGTATAGCATATGATACAGGCCTAGAATAACAGAGTCCGTGAGATCGCATGTTGTGCATGCGCAGCCGTGTGACATACGCAGTATAAGCGTGTGGAGAATGGCATCTTATGTATATAATTGCTTGTATTCTGAAATTCCTAACACGGGTCCTCTCTCATCCCTCTTGGTATGAATCAATACCAGGATTTGATGAGAATTACAAATCTTTTTACAGAATTAAACTCGGTCCAGAACGGGCGGAGATATCAGTGAATATTTAGTGGGGAGACATCGCCATAGTGCATGTGCTGGTAGGGTGAAGGCCGTTTATAACGTTATGAGCACGTATACCTTCCCCATAACCCCCGCGCTGATTTGTTTAATCTCGCTGGTGTGACGTCGTCAGGTAGTATAAAAGGAGCATTTTCTCAAGCTATTCCTCAGTCGGGACGTGGGTCCGCCAGAGACCAGAACGCACACGTACTGCTTACTTTATAGCAACGGTGGTCTAGCCTTGCTAACCTAACACAGTGTAAATCGGTTTTGAGTCTCGAATCTCTGGGGCCGTGTCCATGCCGCATTTAATATTTGGTATACCCCTGGAACGGCACCAGGGGTAAAAAATCTAAAAGAAGGTTCACCCATTCTAAACTATCTTGGTGGGACATTTGCTGCAGTGCCGCCTTTGAGATGGTTAACAGCATGTGGGACGACAGGCCAGCGCTGATATCTCGCAGACCTGCCACACCACGTCGAGGTAGTTGTGGAAGAAAAGATGCACGTATCCAGTGCCTATGTTTAGCATGTTTTGAACCTCAGTCCAGAAACCGGGCATTGCTTTGGACACTGCTATGAGCTGAGCGGCGTCGATCGTCTTGTGCCGCAATTATTAAATCGTGTGTTGCAATTACTACAACAGCAGCCTTAATATCAAGAGAGGCATCTTCATCAGTACCAAGCTGTGCGTGCATCATCTACCTGCGGTAAATTAGACTGTGTTATTATTTGGTTTTATGCCTATGACTTAGAAGCGGAAAATGAACGTTATTCTTCACCGTTCTCGAGTTCGTACCGCATTGCAAATGGACAGCTTGCAACAAACCACCAAGCAGCCATTACAGATTCGATCCAACTCGCGCAGAACAAGAGGGGTATCGACTACTGTGACGTCTAATAGAACATTGCGCTGATGACTAATAGGCGCTTTAACTAAATCTACCTCTTTTATTTACTTTTATATTGTGCACTGATTACATGTAGGTGCTTCAGGTCAGTTTGACCTTATTCATTTATTGCATTGTATTAAATTCTGTGATAACGGCAAATAGACTTTTAAGTTTAACTTTTAATTAGTTATTTGTTGTATTTTATTTTAAAACATTCTTAGGACCGCACTTCGCTTAGGTCACATTATACATCATCAACAAGCACATCACCTTTTCTCTCCCCACGCCAACAATTTTTCACTAGGGTCGCCTCTAGGCAGGCGGCCACTAAACCTAACTGATAATAGCTTACATATCTGGTTAGGACAAAGTAGCTAGGGGCAACTACGCACCAGAAGGAGACTCTTTATTGTAAAGCCTCTTTCCCCGTTTGCTGCTTCCATGCTACACAAGCACACTGGTATTTCCACAACTTGCCATTTACTTTAAAGCCTTCTAAATCAATACACTAGTTAGTAATTGTCTCTTCCTACGCTTCTCCGGCCATCTGGTCTACTAATTGGTTGGATTCCCATCCGCCGCATTTGTTAGGACTGACCCAGGAAATTACTGGGATTTCTTGATGGTCAGAATCAAGGTGCCGACGCGTCATCCATTCCCCCTGTGTCCTTGCGGCACCTCTAGGTATTCATTTAGCCAAAGAAGGAATCACTGCGAAAACATAATTATTGTAGTAACGGCCAGCAGTGACGCTTGCGGGAATTTTCCTTAAGCCTAAACTAGGCAAATGTTAACTCAAGGGAGCGAGTCTCATATGGCACGCTCTCGAAATACTAGGTGACGGATAAAGACATAGAACGCCCTCTACCTCTACTGTGACTGTGATCGGCCAATGAGGTCACCATAGTCGGTTATCTGTTTATTGTCTCCCACCATAAACAGATACCTGCTTTCTCAATGCTTTTGTAATGTGGCGTGTCCTTGTCTTGTTATTTGTGGTTGTGCTGCGGTATGTGGAGAGATCGCTTATCGATTTTGAAACTACCACCAGACAACGTAGTAGTAGTAGTAGTAGTAGTAGTAGTAGTAGTAGTAGTAGTAGTAGTAGTAGTAGTAGCAGCAGCAGCAGCAGCAGCAGCAGCAGCAGCAGCATTAGTAGTAGTAGTAGTAGTAGTAGTAGTAGGAGTAGTAGTAGTAGTAGTAGTAGTAGTAGTAGTAGTAGTAGTAGTAGTAGTAGTAGTAGTAGTAGTAGTAGTAGTAGTAGTAGTACTAGTAGTAGAAGTAGTAGTAGTAGTAGAAATTTCATTGACCTATCGCATTAAAGAGCAATTAAAATGTAGATTTTGAAATGTTTACCCACCGTTGCATGGTTGTAGGGTTATTGAACACATAATCTCAATTTCAAGGTACCTATACAGGTAAGTTTTTTAACCGGATTTTGACAACCAAATTTTGACTGAGAGCTTTTACTATATTTGCAAAATATTCAACACAATGTTTATTAAACGGTGAATCCTACCACGTACATACATACAAGGGATGAATCCACCTTAACTATGACACGCCCATCGATAACTAAGATCCGCCCATGATTTGTGCGTGTTGGGATCGAGTTATATATTTTGAATCCTGGATTACCAGCATGCTAATTTCATGGTAAGTGTACAGCTAACCTATTTAATATTTTGAGGCTAATTTGATTGGGGGATGTTGCGGCAGCCTTTCCAGTTTATCCGTCAATCATATAACGTCATAATCAACTACGTGGAACTTAGGATAACGTCATTAACAATTACAGAAGGAAAAGTAAGAGTAGGTAAGTTCGTGTAATTGATAATGGACTAAGAATTGTTATACGAATTGTAGGGCTTTACTATTTAGAGAAACATGCTGTTGAATATTTTGAAACTAATTGGATCGGGCGCTGTTGCTGCCATAGGTAGCAACAGCACCCCGTCAAATTAGTTTCAAAATACTCTATAACTTACCCGTATAGTTTTCTGGAAATTGATAGTCAAGGAGTTCAAGGATTGATTAATTTCAACACGGGCAATGCGTGGGCAGAGCTTAGCTAAAGATGAGTGGGGCATAGCTAAAACTGGATTCCTCTATTTTGAAAATATACGAATTATTTCTATTACAATCGACATGTATATTATTGTAAAAAATATTACCTCTTCGACTCACAAAATCGTGATTTAAAAATAAAGATATCTGTATACTATTATCTCAAATGGATATTGGTTCTCCTTCACCCTATTATTCATATCATCGTCGTCGTCGTCGTCGTCGTCGTCGTCGTCGTCGTCGTCGTCAGCGTCGTCGGCGGTGGCCACCGTCACCGGTACTAGTACGTGTAGTAAATCTTACCCGTTTGACACTTGAACTCCCTGAGCCACAATGTGTGAGCAATCAACTGCAAGGTGTTCAGTATTTTGAAAGTAATTTAGCATTTAACTAATAATGATTATTTGGTTGTTTGGCTTTGCAGGGCTGATGGTCTGATTAACTTGAAAGTCACCTTACCAGATACAATCACCACGTGGATAGCCACATCTTTTGCTATGCATCCTACCGCTGGTCTTGGTATTGCAGATACTCCAACCCAGGTACTGGTGGTAACCAATCTGCATAAAGTAACAGGGTTCGAAAATTAGAAAAATACTTTCAACACCGAGGAGCAAGGGTGCCATTTACATTAGGTTGCACGACGGTAGATCCAGGTTGCCCCATTTCTGTAAATCCTGTTAAAAATATGTGTTGTCGTAAGCTATATAAACTACAGAATCCTTGTAAATACCAACTCAACCATTATAGTAACCCTTTATCCCTCATTATCACCCAAAAATGGCTTCTGTAGTGGTCTTGAGAAATGCCCATTTGCAGACCAAAAGAAGACTATTTTTTTTAGAAATTTACCACTGACTCGATAAGCACAAATGCAAATGGACATTTTCTATGAGAAAATTAAACATTTTCTTGAACAAATTTGAGTGTGAAAAGTTAAGACTAAATACAATAAATACTCACCATGAGTGCATATACAGGTCCTGAAAATAACACATTATCTAGGTTGCCCTCCCACCCCCACACCCGCCCAGTAGAACGAATGCTGAATGCGTTAGGAGTTGGTTGCCCTGCAGTAAAATGTGGTTTCCCCGGACCGCAGGAACATACAATTGGCATGCCCTGCAGTAGTACTTAGCGCTCTGTGTTTTGCTTACAACATGCAAATATATGCAAAACAACATAAATGTGTTCCACTGATCAAATCACTTTTACTATTATGTATATATAAAGATAAATATACAAATTCATAGAATTGTATTAAAACTCTAAGGGATTTCAATTATCCATGAAGTTTTAGGAACAAAGCTGTGTGTCGTACTATTAATTAAAACTTAGGCAACTTTCTGGTAAATGTCAAAGGTTAAGCAGACCGATGACAGACAGACTGACAGACAGACCGACAGACAGACAGACCAACTTTTACTAGTTGTGATTCATAACTTTAAAAAGTTGTTTCGAGATGATAATCTGTTGTACAACCGGAAATATGTAACTAATAGAAAAACGCACTGTGCAGGTTTTTCCAATTTTATTGTTATTTTCTTTCAGGTTACTGGTTTCCGAACATTCTTCATCTACCCCAATCTGCCGGTATCGCTAGTACGCGGGGAATTACTGAGTTTGGATGTCAGCGTCTTTAACTATTTACCAAGTGGAGGAACTGTAAACGTAATTAAATGAAAGCGATAATAATGATGCGGATTATGTTGATGATGATGATGATGATATCAAATTATTAAAACTGATTATTTTTTATTCTAAATATGAACGCATTTATTACGCAATAGATCGATTAAGTAGTAAGTAGTCAAACGCTGACATATGAATTAGGATCATTGGTTCGTTAAGCAAGATAACTCGTATACTATACCACAGTATTACTCATCTAGGGCAGTTAGTTCTTGATCAAAACTTGTTTCAGAAACAAAATACATGGAACTTTCCAGATCATAAATCAATTATATGACGTCATAATTAAATACGTGACATGTAGATGACGTCATAATCACTAACGTCATGAATGACGTAGCTAACTTCGTCACGAACGCTTAATTGATGACGGACTAAGCGTTGTTGTATGAATTGGCATAGGCAGCCACCGCATCCAATTAAATTAGTTTCAAAATATTCAACTGGTTAGCTGTATACTTTTCTGTAAATTGATAGTCAATGAGTTCAGTGATCGACCGATCGCACGGGCGAAGCGTGGGTGGAGCTTAGCTAGAGATGGGCGGGACATAGCGAAAAATGGATTCCTCCATTGATTATGACGACAGATATTTTAGTGTCAGATCGGATGCTTCTATTATAATGAGAATGGCAATAACAACATCAGCACAATAATGATAAATACAAATATGTGTGTGTGTGTGTGTATCTTCAGGCTGTAATAAGACTTACCGAAATGCCAGAATGGTACAGCATTGATGCGACCACCAGCAATACCCAGACAATCACGGTGAGTTATCAGCAGACAGACATTTTGTGAGAGTTTAAAAAATATTATTCTTGGTGGTGTAATGTATTCCAAGATATGTATCACTGATATCATTACTCTGTGGTCGAAGTAATTGTAAACAGATAATGGTAAATGCCAATTCTAGGTGGTTGAAGCGGTTGTAAAAGATGATTGTTCACGCAAGTACTATGTAGTTTACTACTACTACTACACTTTCTTTTGTTGAAAATCCGACGCTGACGCAGTCGGACACATCTCACGGAGGAACTCCTTTAAAAAAGGCTTGCAAACCTCCATAAAAAATCGGGTGAAATAGCAGGTTTTATTTATAGTATATGAATAACAATACAAACTTAACATATCAAAACAGTGCAAGCTAAAATATTCTATTACCATATGACACACCCATGGCATAACCACATAGAAAAAAAAATTAATAAAGAGCCGATAACATGTAATATAATTCAACAAAGCCATTACTATTTGTACACCGTGTAGTAGTAGGCCCAAATGGCGAGCATAGTTACCCAATAAGTGGTAAAGCAACTCATCAATAATTAGCAGTAAGTTACTGCTACTCATTGACGCCATTGAGCCGATTCATGACCGGCAGGCTAAGTAGATCATATGTAGCTTAACGTAGCACACCGTATAGTATTGGCCCAAATGGCGAGTGCAGCTCGCCAACTAGTGGCGAGGTGACTCATCAATAAGTAGCAAAAGGTCACTCATTGACGCCAGTTGGCCGATTCTTAAATACCGAGCAGGCGTAATAACCTTTATGTCGTAAAATGCACAAAGCAAAAGTAGACAAACTATGACTACATAGATGGCGCTCTGTGTTCACAATTTTAAATTTACTTCATTGTAAGTTTTTGTAAATTACCCTGGAACAAATACATCTACAGTAAACATTTACAACATGATGTTAATTGTATATATGTAAGATGTCATCATACTCTGTTAACCTATATGAACTCGAAAGTCGGATCACCTCCAGAATATTGACGCGATGCTCAATTGATATTTAAATACACCGATTCCCAAGGTTAGGTTATTCGTCAAAATTATCATCTCCTAAGACATTACAATTTTAAAATTAACTCAATTAAATAAAATAAAATACCATATATCAATATACAACAAGCAGCGAGTGTGCTAGCTTATACAAGTTCTGCTTCTGCTATTTTTAGATGTCTCTGTTCAATTGATACTAGGCCAGTTTTGCACCATATATCTTTAAATCTACTTTATTTTCCATGTTCCACTAGCCTGTACAATTTACAATGAATGCAGTTTATCAACAATGATCGAAATATAGCTTGTAATGGCTCTTTGGTGGGTGTTTCCTGTTTTATCTCTGGCCTCTGAACACCAATGCTTCCAAATGGCCCACACTCCTACAGATAACAGGGTTACTAACAATTCTCCTAGCTATTAATGATTCGTCCGATAGTTGAGTAGTCTTTGAACATAATTGTCTCAGGCATTAATTTCTCATATTTGATTCCAAATCTATCAAGGAGCATATTGATATTTACCCAAAAGCATGTAGCTATGCAACACTGTGTAAACAGATGGTCTATTGTTTCCTCCTCGGTATTACATAATAAACACCGGTCTGTACTTGTTATTTTGAACATATAAGTCAGATGGCCGACCCATAGCCTTCGATGGAGTAATCGCCATGTCAGGTCCCGTGCGTTTGCTGATAGACAAGGTACATGTATTGTTTTCCACGCATTTTTTCAGTTCTTTGGCGTGCATCCTAAAGTGTGTCAATGCCTAATTGCAACAGGAGTCTGTCTCCGACATTGCATTAGCATTCCATACCAGGCTCTACATGCCAGGTTGTATTTTATATGCTCTGACTTAAATACTAATGTTGGTTGCAACATATCTCTGTTGCCACGTGCTTTCGGCAATTTGAACCATTCACCAGGTATCGCATTCTTTATTCTAAGAAATAAGCGTTGAACATCAATATGCCTCATTGATGTTGCTCTTGCTACATCCTGCATCGCAATCCATTTGTGAGATTTTGGATTAACTAAATCACGTAAATATCGAATGCCATTTTTGGCCATAGAGGGCAAATATGATACAGCATCAGTTTCACGAATCAACTCGTTGCCCCAAACACGCTGCTCTAAGGCATCTTCCCAACAACTGGGTTGTGGCATTGATCGTGCACATATCTTTAAAGTTTCGAGCTGTTCTTTATATACGTTGGGTATCTTCTGATGGTTAGGTGGCAGTTTATTGCACAAAAATAAACATTCTACTGGAAATGGATCTACGTACCTTTGTAGAAGTCTCCTTGCAACACTTGACCAAGATGAGTTTTAAGTGCGTAACTTATTCAAGAATTTCAGTTTTAGTGAAGCACACTTTGCTAAAACATTAACCAAATACAGGCCTCCATCATGCTTTTCATTGGTGAGGATTGGCTGCGATATTAAATGGGCTTTGTCCTCCCATAAGAAGGACAAAAGTAACGTGTTGATCTTTGACTCTACTGGTTTGGGCATATGAACTACAGAAGCGGTATACCACAGTCCAGATAAAATTAAATTATTAAGGACAAATGTCCTGCCACATACAGTTAGGTGACGTCGTTTCCAATTTACTAATGCACACTTTAGCTTGGATAGCCTTTCTTTGGAAATTTCAGAATCATGGCGCAGTAGACGATATTTCACGCCTCCCGCCGTTACATATGGCACTAACACTTCACCCCCTTCTGATCGGTACATTACCTTCTCATCTTTCATCTGTGAACTCTGTGTTTGAATGGACACATCTGATTCTGCAACTGACATTGTATCATCATCCATATCATTTACTTCAATCTCAGATTCTGAGCTATTGTCTTCTTTATGACGCTTATTGCTACTTAAGTTACATTTGGCAGGAGCGTCATTTACCATATCTTCCAGCTGACTTAAATCAAGTGGGATTAGCGGAAAATCGACTGAACTTTCCGTCCTAAACTTATCCTGTCCTAATTTTAATTCATCTTCTAAGGAATTGTAAACTGGCTCTTCTGTAAGATAATCATTTTCCTGCGTGTCTTTTACAGCCACGTTTGGCTCCACTGCATTTTGAGTATTTTCTTGACTGAAGGTTATACCCTCCTCTAATACTTGAATTTCATCAATGGTAGTTACTTTGACAGGATTTGATGATTTGTTTGTGTCATTTTCAGTGGCATGTACCACAACAACAGCTTCCGTAGTGATTGCTTCAGAAGAATTTAACTCAGTTGCATCCTTTAATGGGCGATTACCTCCTGATACTGAGGGCTTGTTTTGCTTTTTTGTACAGCACCATTGAAAATGGTCACCTGAACCACAGAGCAAACATTTGTTTCGATTGGGACAATCTGTTGCCGAATGGTCAGTACTTAGGCAGATCCGGCACTCTTTAATTTGCCCTCTATACCATAAGGGCAGGACAACGCTGCCATCAAGCGTCAATCTGCTTGCTAACGGGATATCCACTTTATCAAACCAGATGCGTCTTACACAGTTTTCTAGCCTTCTGTCAAAGGGATACATTTCCCGTTCAATCTTTTGCACTTTGCCATACTTCTTGAGTTCACTCATGATTCTGTCATATGGAATTTCTAGTGGAACTTTCGTCTTCACTAGCAACCTATCTGACTCGATTTCCTCTACGTTACACACTTCGCCGTTTACAATAAGAACATCTTCTAGAAGCTTTTCCTTGACCCCCTCATTTGACACTGTTACATACCATACAGTTTTAAAAACATTGATAAGCCCCTGCAAAGCAGCAGGTCCCGCGCCAACGACGTCCTTTAACCCATGCTACACGTCGATAGCCATGACACCCCACCCCTTAGTTGTTATCTTAAGGCTTAGGGTACGCTTATAGGTTGCCATGGTGTTTTATAAAAAGAGGAAACCCATACTACTACAATATATAATACAAATATATAACACCAAGACGTCGGGGAAAGAGCTAAACACTAAATAAATAGTGTCACATTTTGAAACCCTAATGTCTACCAACAAATACACGAATAGAGAGTACAGTCGTATATTTGATAGTTTGAACCACTTTCTAAGTGGTTCACTAAAACCTAACCGATTAAAGTGGTTCCCTAATGCATACTAACATATTACAGACATATATTTGTTAGTCTGTTCGAGTTGACCGGGGACAGCCAACTGACTGTACAGATTTATATAATCAAAGTACTAGGCTTGCGCTTACAAATGACAAAGGAATTAAATCCACTCACTCAAGCGATCTTGCCAAATTTAATGCGCTAGCCAACGAACTATAGAAATAGCATACTGGCGCGGGGAGAAAAGTATTGCATTGACCACAGTAAGAGGAGCCCTATTAAATGGCTGAAACAGCCAGCTAAGAGGAGTGCCTTTAGAAAATGGAGACACAAAATGCGCTCCAACCAAGACAAGAATTTACAAATTAAACATAAAGTTTGAAAGGAAATACTAATACGAAATATATGTATAAAATTCATCTACAAAATCGCGCTAGAAACTAGCAAATTCGGGCAGCAATTGCAGAGCTAAATAAACGCGTGCGTTCACTACTACTACTACTACTACTACTACTACTACTACTACTACTACTACTACTACTACTACTACTACTACTACTACTACTACTACTACTACTACTACTACTACTACTACTACTACTACTACTACTACTACTATTATTATTGCTGCTGCTACTACTGCTGCCGCCGCTACTACTACTACTACTACTACTACTACTACTACTACTACTACTACTACTACTACTACTACTACTACTACTACTACTACTGCTACTGCTACTACTACTACTACTACCGCCGCCGCCGCCTCCGCCGCCGCCGCTACTACTACTACTACTACTACTACTACTACTACTACTACTACTACTACTACTACTACTCCTACTACTAGCGGTGATATTGCTGAATCGAAAAAAATCTGCTATGAACTTGTCCACGTGTACACCACTCTTATATATCTATACGAATGTAAATATGATCTCAACATATTTTGTATAAAGTCTGGGAGAAATAAAAAGAATTGAATTAAATAAACGAGAGCTGGAATCTGAGCTGACGTCTAGCTTTCTGACAGTCGAGGCGCAGGCTGGCGACACGCGACACGCGGCAGTCATAGCGGCAAATGTAAACCGCACTGGGGAGGGCGGCACGGGTCAGTTAAAGGGGGATAATCTCATCTCAAATGTTGAATTTTATCGGTAGATTATGGTTTATAGATTCCATATCATTCATTTCCTGTCACATTCCCTTATCTGTATCAGAATTATCTACTTTGTAATACTGCGTAAATGTTCAATGGTGATCGCCACCATTTTGTCTCCTCAATCGAAAGCGTGTGATGTCATGTAAGTGTCAATGCATTATATTCTTTAATATGTGATACCTATCCCGTTGACCAAATTGAAACAAATTTGACTGGAAGTTGTTGCTGCCTATGTCAACTTAGTTTCAAAATGGCCAACTGCTTACCAGTATGATTGCTTTCATACAACATTGCCTAACTAAAGCTGGCACCTCTATGACGGAGCGTATAGGCAGACACGCTAGGCTTTTTCTGATTGGTTGAAAAGTAAATCATGACAGCCATCATAGGCTCTAGAAATGTATACCAGTCATAACATACCAGTCCTACCAAAGCCATAATATCTTTCGTTGTCGGCACGATAAAAAGTTAAAATGTCAGGGATGAATTATGGGTGGCAAATTCTACCACATGAATGGTTAGTATAAGATAATGTGAGATTTCCTCTTTAAGTGGCCAGATTCGTCTATTATGAAAAGACGTGTGGTGTAATATGAATCCGCGTGGTTGGTGATTCACGCGATGCCGTCATGCCATGGATTACCGTTTATTGAGTGTCGAATTTGATGACTTTTAACCGATATTTTAGTGATCGAATTTGCGCAAATTTTAATTAATTTTAATTCATAAAATATGTTAAACAATTTATTTTTGGCGCTTTTATTGACATATAATTTTCTTCCTGACCTCATTTAAGTGATTGTTATATAAAAACAACGTTGCCGGCCGACAGCAAATATGATGATGCCACAAGCACACCCTTATGACACACGAAATACCATATTTCCGTGTCCACTACGAGTGTACCTTAGCGTTGCACAATCCTAGGTGTTGAAGTTTTGTATCTCATGCATGATCGCTTTCATTTGACACACCTTTGATTGGCAGATCTGACGAATGAATTGTTCTGTTTTATATAGGTTCCGAATGACGGTGCTGCGACGGTCACCTTTAAATTGGCCCCAAGAAAACACGGTAATATGCCGATCAGGATAGTAGCAGATTCCAATACCGGACAGATAGATACTGTCATTAGATATATACGTGTTTTTGTGAGTACTGTTTTTCTTAGATGTATTACTCAATGTGATGCTACCGTCTATTAGCCTAATTTAAACGATGACGTCATAATCAGTATGCCGTTTTATTTTCTGGCACTTGCCAGGAGTAGTGGCCCTTTCCAGTTTATCCATCAATCATATGCCGTCATAATCAACTGCGTGACGTGTAAGATGATGTAATAAGCAATGACGTCATGAATGACGTAGATCAGTTCGTCACGAATGCGTAATTGATAACGGACTAAGGGTTATTGTAAGAATTGTATGTCTTTACTGTTTCATGAACATGCTGCTGGATATGTTGAAACTAATTTGACTGCGCGCTGTACCCAGTAAAATTATTTTCAAAATATTCAACAACATACCTGTATAGTATTCTGGAAATTGATAGTCAGAGAGTTCAGGGCAACACGGGGGACACCATGTGTGGAGGTTAGCTATAGATGGGTGGGGCATAGATAAAACTGGATTCCTTCATCGGACCGGGAAAACCCCGTTATAATGCTTATGACATCAGAGTTAACACGCCGCTTCCATAATGTCTTCAATCTAACTACACCACGACTGTCTGTGCGCGTGCGTGCGTGTGTGCGTACATGTGAGACGCATGTGTATGTGATAGCTAGGTAGGCCTATGTGTGTCCAGCACCACATGGTTCCCCAAGCAGTCAAAATGCAGGAAACCAGTCTTAGCTATGCCCCGCCCATCTATGGCAGCAACAGCGCCCAGTTAAATTAGTTTGAAAATATTCGACATAATGTTTATTACATAGTAGACATAGAATTCGTACACCAACGTTTAGTCTGTCATCAATTATGCGTTCGTAACACACTTATCCACGCCATTACTGACGTAATTGATTACGACGTTATCATACACGTTACGTAGTTGATTATGATGTCATATGATTGATGGATAAACTTGAATCCGTCATCGAAGCCTGTGAGTATGTCGGATTTTGTTGACGGCAACAACTTTC
The DNA here is from genome assembly GCA_034401795.1 of Chaetoderma sp. LZ-2023a. NCBI lineage: Eukaryota > Metazoa > Mollusca > Caudofoveata > Chaetodermatida > Chaetodermatidae > Chaetoderma > Chaetoderma sp. LZ-2023a. Next base: position 15,920,266 of record CM067367.1, on the reverse strand, counting down.
AGTCCATATAATGATCGTAGCCATTTTTAGCACTTCACATTTTACGCGATTTGAAACTTGAACCCTTGAAATATAGATGCTGCGTATTCAGGTTTCACAGTGTCAGATTAAGTAAACAAACGAGGGAGCTTAGCTAGAAATAGCTATACATATCTCCCTTCATTATACGGATCGAGAGCCGGTACGTTCAGACTATTTTCCGGTCGCCGAACATTCTGTTCGGTCACGTGGTAGGTTCGCCCATGGATATATATGGGCGAACCTACCACGTGACCGAACAAAATGCTGGTCGAACAAAAAATATTCGGGCTCCCGAACGCACCCCTCTTGCAGTCAATACAACTCACTAGACTCACACGCTTACATTTTCGCCTGCTTTGGAATCCACATATGTATATATATGGCCTACTTCTGTGATACACATGTTTATAGGCGTGTGAGATGCCAGGGAATAAAAAAAGAAAAAAAGGGATCTCTGGACATGTGGTGGGCTCTGGATGTGGTGCTCACGTTCTATCTGTCTGGGGGAGTCAGGGTTACTCGCCTGAAAGAATTGTGAAATCTAGATGCTCTCCGAGGGGCCGAGGTCATCTCCTGTACCGATGTATAGGCCAATATAGACAATGGATACTTCCAGTTATTCATCAATCATATGCCGTCAAAATCAACTAAGTGACGTGTAAGATGACGCCATAGTCAATTATATCATGAACGATGTAACAGGCTTAATAGACGACGGACTAAGCGTTGTTGTATGAATTGTATGTCTTTCTTTTATAATAAACATGTGCTGTAGACTATTTTGAAACTAATTTAACTGGACGCTGCTGCTGCCATAGGCAGCAACAGCACCCAGTCGTATTAGTTTGAAAAAAGCGAACACTTGCCTGTATAGTTTTCTGGAAATTGATAGTCATAAAGTTCAAGGATCGGTCGATCCCAACATGGGCGAAGTGTGCGCGTAGCTTAGCAAAAGATGGGCGGGGCTTAGCGAAAAGAAGACACTAGGCCTATAGTTGAGTGAAATTAGTATATGTTACCCATTTTCTACTGAAGAATACATTTCCCTATTATTTCAACGAAAACATATTTATTTCAACTTAGCTGTATGGGCAAAGAAATTGACATGGTTTAAACTGTGACCTTCGCTAACAGTGTCAGCCCTAAAACTATAAGCTAACCACATCGGCTAGCAAATCTATAACCCTATTATTGTGACAGAAAAACAGACCAACATAGCAAAGAGCGAAATAGAAGATTACGAATAATAAAAATAATTTTTTTACATGACTTGTCACTGCAACAGTTGAATTCTTAACTGCACATAATTGTCATAATCATTGCACATATTCGATTGAACGCTGCCCATTTTGAAAACACTGAGCACTTATTCTTAATGTGCGTATTCACACCCAATGCTTGAAAATAAAATTGTTAAAATTGTATACTTTTAGAGGCGTAAATTGTGTATGAAAATAATCAAACGAAAAAAATCTTTACATTTTTTGAGTTGTCAAGTTGAATTAGGGACTCGTGTCTCTAATTAAATTTCTCAACTTTAAAAATCATACTAATTAATACGTAATGAAATCGTCATATATTAAGACATTTTGCTTTTAATTACATTTAGATACACAAAACTCTAAAAGTATACAAATATACAAATTTTATTTTCAAGCATATTGGTGTAAATATGCGCCGTTAAATCCTATAAGCCCCTGTGTTTCTTTACAGCCCGAGGGTATGGAGATCACTGGCTGTAAGAACTACCTTCTTCGCGTTACATCCGGGAACTCTCCAGTTAGCGTGGCTCATAACATAGACATGCCTGTTTTAATTGTAACGGACAGCAAATATGTTAAAGTTACTGTCACGGGTTAGTATCGCGATAACGCAGGTTACTGGGCCAGCACTGGGCCAGTACCGGGGCGTATTGAAATCAAAGACATGCAGGCCTAAATAGTTGCAAAAGTAAATCATGGAAATTTATTAGTGTACAGCAAAAAACTGTATTGGAGACCATCCCTATTTATGACCGCTGACTTTCAGAGCCCAAATCAACAAAACAATACGTTTTAACTGACATAAAGCGACCACCTGTCTAAAAAGACCACTTTTGTCTGGAACCCTAGCTTGTTTTTATATAATGTTTAACAGAAAATTGCTTAAATTATAAATGGGCATTGAATTAGTAAGTCATGAATAATAATGTTTGAACCATTAAAACTTATAAACACAGATTCTGACTCACTGTCAACCTACTTTGCAGAGAATCTGCAACATAGCCATCTTTGGCAGTTTCACTGCGCCATCTACCATGGCGCGTCCAGCAACGATCAGAAACATTTATGTTCGCTGCAGGGGCGCCGGAAGCAAATTTGAGGGGCGGGGCAGGTTCCACACAAAAGGGAACGCCGGATGGCATTATCTGGAGGAAGATATGAAATGGGTGTCCCGCCTCTCATAGAAGGGTGTTCTGGGATACCCAGGGTATCCCCCGAACACCTTTCTATGAGAGGTGCGACATACTCGCCCACCTAACGACCACAAGAAAAACACATTGAAAGGTGCAGGCTCTAAGAATCGATTCCTTGCATTCTGAGTTTCTTACGATTGCGTGTAAATGTTCGAGCAATGTTAAGCGAAGAGCTTATGTATTCTTTGGTCAATTGAACCTATTCCCAATTCACATTGTGAGCGAGCGATCGGATGGGTTGTTGTGTCAGATGCACATATTGAGTGTGCGTGCATTCGTGCATGTGTCTGCATGATGGATTTACGCAGTTTGCTTTGCAAATATTTGGTTGGACCTTAGGTCCCAATTATATTGGCTAAATTGTGGCCCAATTCTTTCAGCGGAATTCTGAGGAAACGGTATTTTTAACACTAGAATATCCAAGACAAATCTTGCGCTTTACATTTACTTTAAAGCGCTTTACAATTGCGGATTTAAGAGCTGGCAAACATGTTAACAGTGTGTGGACCAAATTCTGTGTCCAGTAAAGCAAACGCTTCATCGGAGATTTCCCAGTCATCAGAATCTCCACCCTTACTCAGAATATCCGCTCGCGCGTTCAAGCCTCTCGGTATCCATTCAGGCATAAGCTGAATGTTGAAATTTTGACAACTGTCCGCCAAGCCCTCTTTGTTGGCATTCAGAACTCTAGCAACTGCCTCGAGTTCTCTTCAAGTGGAGCTCATGCTCTGTTCGTCAACTGTCTTATGTAAATATTTACCATTGAGGGATTTTACATTCTCAATCCAAAAAATCAGCTCATTTAGCGCAGCGCTGTCAATCTTAATCCGGCCATGGCAATTTAAGCGAGTTTCGACACAGCTATATAAACATCTAGTTCTCAA